>CAUYQV010120088.1:0-37770 GCA_963574575.1 Galagoides demidoff | reverse complement strand
GCATCACAGCTCATAGCAACCTCCAACTCCTGGGCTCAAGTGAGTCTCCTGCCTCCGCCTCCCAAGTAGCTGGGACCACAGGCGCCCGCCACAACGCCTGGCCATTTTTTGGTTGCAGCCATCATTGTTGTTTGGTGGCCCCGGGCTGGAGATTCAAACCCGCCACCTTAGGTGTATGTGGCTGGCCCCTTAGCCAATTGAGCCACAGGCCCCGAGCCAGTAAAGTTTATTTCTAAGACAGCATTGTTGTTAAGACAAAGACTGTCAGATATTTAATGAACTTGAAATCTATCTTTTGTTTTGAGACAGTATCCTTAAAATGACCACTGCCACAAATGCAATGTCGAGGCGGTGGAGAGCATTGGAGTATAGTAAATTACTAACTTGAATTATTAGTTATATAGATTGCGGGAGTTTGAGACCGTACGAATTTGTCAAGGAAAAATGAAGGAAGGTTAGGAGATGCCGTAGAGTATCTAAAGAAATGTAGGTTTCTCAAGGTCAGATATTTGTGAAATTGTGTCCATATACACATTTTTTCCTATGGAATCTTTTAGTGGAGTATAGTTTTTACCCCCCCTTACTTTTCTCTTACTAAATAATTTAAAGCAGTGGTTCTCAACCCTTCTAATGCCCTGGCCCTTTAATACAAATACCTGTGGGTTGCAACCGACAGGTTGAGAACCGCTGATTTAAAGGGATAAAGTTCAGTGCTTTAGGGAGCAGTGTTTTCCTCAAAACAACACTATACTGACTTATTGGGTGTCTACCGTGGAGTGGGTGCTTAATACATTTTACAACAGCTCTGCATAGTTGGGATATCCCTATTTTGTGGATGGGAAAGCTGAGAGTTAAAGTTTTATAATTAACGACCAGAGCCAACTTTCAAACCCAGATCTGTTTATCTCTTGCTCTGTTGGTGTTACTGTTGTCCCAGTTCCTTGGCGGTTGTTTCCCAAAGAATTCCATTGTTAGATGCATAATTCCACCTGAAAGACATAGTTCACCACTTTGTGTGCATACCTCTCTTTTGCATTTCATTCAACTATCTGCTCTTTCTTTCTGGTTACTTTGTACAACATTTAAATTTGTTAGCTTCCCATGTTCCCATACATGTTGTTCATTTGCACTTAATGTAGAGCAACTTTAGATAGAGGACAAAAACTGTAACCTGCACCCACCTGAAAAATTACATTTGGTTTGTCATTGGGTGGTATGTTCACCATTCTTCTGCCAAGGCAGAAGTCTTGAGGAGTCTAAGAGGGAGAGTTGAGAAGCAACATTCCAGAGTTAGAGCCTCCAGGTTCCTTGGGTTCTGTTGGAAGACTTCTTGGCAGCATTGAAAGATGCCTGTGTTTTCAACCTAATTTTCCATCCTGGGCCACCTGCCTTCTCTCTTCCTGCTGTTTTCCTTTTGTACCTATGTGGTTAAGTGCTCCCAGTACTTTTTGTAGAGGGTTTCATCATTTATACTACTGAGTTTTACAGGAGCTTTTCTTTTCACATTTTGATGTTTAACATAGTTATAGACTTTTATCTACTTATTTTTAATAGTTCACTTCTGAACCTTTTTGGACTTCATGGTGGCAGCCTCAAAGAGAAAGAAAAACAGAATAAGACATTCTAGGAAGAGTCAGGAGGCAGAGACTACATTGTTGATGCAAGTCAGTTACTATTGATTTTGTAGGATACAGATCCTAATGGTTGACAAATTCAAGTTACTTTTGAGAGTGGTTCTGTAATGTCAGTGAGAAGTTGATCTGGAAAATATACTGACCTGGATGTGGTTCATGGAACAACAACGATGTGCCAGTGCAAAAGAATAGTGTTTTTTCTCTTTTTAACCTCAGTTGCCCAGAGGATGTCGAAAGCTATTATTGGCCTACCCATAACATTGGGAGCATGCCAGTCAAAGCAGTGGAACAAAGAACAACTCAGGAATGAATAGTGGAAAATCTCTTGCCCCTGTTCGTAGTAACACTAGTAGTTCTGGAGAAAATTCTGTGCATGTAGACAATCTTCTTGATCTCTTTAAAAAATTGAGGAGACTAGTAAAGGATAAAGACTGGGAGTCTGGAAAGATTGATTGGTAATGTACAGATATTCATAAAAGACATTTTCTTGAGGATGAACTTGCCTTACCAAAATATTGTGAAAATTCTAAAGAAGAGTAAGTTGAATCAACTTAGCAAGAGCTTTTAGAAGGGGAGAAATCTTAAAAGGGGAAAGTTTGAAAATGGAAGGTGTCCTATCCACAGTGTTTACCATTTCATAAACTAAGTTCATTGGGGAGCAAACTGTTTGAAACATTTTTTACTACTGCAACTACCAGTGATATATTCCTTCTCTTACTCCTATAAAGACAGGTACTATTGAGTACCTAGACCAGGGGTCCTCAAACTTTTTAAACAGGGGGCCAATTCACTGTCCCTCAGACCGTTGGAGGGCTGGACTGCAGGCCTTGGGACGAGTTGGCTGCTAATCAGGATAGGCAGTGTCGGCAAAAACACCTGGCGGGCTAGATAAATGTCCTAGGCTGGCTGTATGTGGCCCACAGGCTATAGTTTGAGGACGCCTGACCTAGACCATCTGGTGTTGGTAGTTGTTTCTTAGGTCATATAACCTGCTTCTACAAATAAATTGTGTATATGCTTAACTGGGACAGTAACTGGTGTGATACTTTTAAAAAACATCTGTAGGGCTTAAGGGTCATGACCATGGGGGTTGGGGGGGAAATTCTTTCTCTAAAACAGTGGTTCTTAACCTGTGGGTTGTGACCCACAGGAACTGTATTAAAGGCTTGCGGCATTAGGAAGGTTGAGGACCACTGCTCTAAAAACTCTCACACTTCTGTTGTGTTCTCATGGTTTGCTAGGTAGTGCTCCACAGTATAAAACAGGTTGGGCCAGGCATGGTGGCTCATGCCTGTAATCCCAGCATTGTGTGGGAGGATGAGGCAGGAGGATTGCTTGTGCTCAGGAGTTTGAGCCTTGTCTGAGCAAGAGTGAGACCCTGACTCTTGAAAAAAATGGAAAAACCCAGCTGGCGCTGTGGCGAGTGCCTATAATCCCAGTGGCTTCCGAGGCTAGGCAGCAGGATACCCACAGCCCAAGTCTGAGGTTACAGTGAGCTATGACATCATTGCATTCTGCTCAGGGCATAGGGCAGAACTCTGTCTTGACCAAAAAAAAAAAAAAAGACAGGTTAGGATTTTGTGTTCTAGAATTATGAACAAGGGTGCCTTTGAGAATGATAAAAGCATACTGCACTGTTGCATGTGTGTCTTTGTGTTCCATGTGGACGATATCCTGGGCTATGCTGTCTTTGCTTTTACTTATCACCTGTAATGGTGCTGCGCAACCACTCTGTGACAGTGTTATTTTAACTTGAAATAGCATGAGGGTTAGGAGAAAATACCTCATGAATGTGAAGGAGGATTCTCTTGGGCATATGTAATTGCAGTGATTTGAAATGCTTTCATAGGTTTGTAGGAGAGGGTAATTTTTCTTCTTTATTTGCTCCTTTATCTTGTTCTGAAGCCAGTATTACCTCTCCTTCCACTACACGTACATACTTTTTATTCCCTTCTCTCCAACTTCCTTCTTTTCCTTCTCCTCCCCCTCTGAGTCTCTCTTCCCTTAAAAGAAAACCATTCCTGGGCAGCACCTGTGGCTCAAAGGAGTAGGGTGCTGGCCCTATATGCCAGAGGTGGCGGGTTCAAACCCTGCCAAAAAAAAAAAGAAAAAGAAAACCCTTCATACTAAGAATCAAAGGCATTTGGAGCTTCTTATTTTTTATTAATGCCTTATGATGAACTTTTTAGACACCACACGGGGGTGTCCAACCCATGGCCATGGGCCACATGCTGAATTTGTGAGAACATTTTTTGCTTGTCTGTGGTATCCATTATTACCAAAAATATGCATGGACCTTTTTTTTTCCTGCTTTTTTGCTAATCAGCTTTAGTATTTGTATATTTAATGTGTGGACCAAGATAACTCTTAGTCTTACAGTGCATGGCAGAGGAAGAAAAAAGGTTGGACACCTCTTGTGTAGGGGATGGAAATGTCAGGGCCATTGATAGTAATCACTTCCTGGAAGATCCAGCCACTTTATTGTAAGGGGGAGGGGTGTTTGGGAGCATCGTTTCTGGTTCCAGGTGTGTTCTGAATTCTATTGGTGATGGTAGTGACACCTTTAGCAGGATGCTTAGCAATGTTGACATTTTGGGCATGATTAATTCTTTGTTGTGGAAGTATCCTGTGCATTGTAGGTTGTTTAGGCCAGGTGCTCTTGGCCTCCACACACTAGATACTGGTAGCCACCCCTCAAGTGTGACAATAAGAGTATCTCTAAACATTGCCAAATGAGAGCCAGGATAACTGGTTGAGAATTTCTTGTTGGTGGAAGATAGCCCTGAACCTCTTAGAGCTGGAGCCTTCATTTAAGTGTTTTGGTATATTAAAAGCACCTTTCAGATATCAGTGATCAGGGCATATTTAGATTGCTGAAATAGTTTTGTAATCCACAAATATGATTTTAGCATCTGGCTTAAACTTTGTTAACACTAGAAATGCAGACATGGTATTTTTCTTTATTTCCAAAATGAGGAGGTTTGTAGAATAGTAATCTCCGAGGTTTCTCACAACCCTCACATTTTATGATTTTAGTTATAATAGACATTTTAATAGAATTACATAATTCAAGAGCTAAGAATTTATTTGTGATCATTTAGTCTGCTTCTATTGGTTCTATCCAGTGTGATTTCCACAAATACATCAGGCTAGAAAAAAAAAACCAGTTGCTTTTTAGTAAGTGGACATTATTAAATGCTCATATTTAGAGAATATATTAGGACAGCCTTTTATAAAATTATTTACTTTTCTTACTGACTAATTGGGATTTACATGACTGCCTAAGCTTCAAATATGTCTGTTGTTTGGAATCAGGCTTTTAAATGTTGGTATTTATTTTAATATTCCCAGGCCTACACTGGTATATTGTCAAACAGCTTTATGGTCTTCTACTTTAATGAGGGAAACTTTGACTTCCCAGAGTGGCTTGGCTGATATATTGGTATTACATTGGTAAGTCTGCTTTATTCAGACTGCTTTATTTATGCTTTAAGCATAACTGGGAGTGGAGAATGTTTTTTTTGGCCTGAGTGAGAGGTGGTTAAGAGGGAAATCTAATACCTTTTATGGATTTATATGCTTCACATGTGATGTGCCCAACCAGAAATAATAAGATACACAGCAGATGTGAAGGTACGAGTTAATATAATTATGTTGGGGATCATTTTCACCATTTGAGGGCTGAATTACATTGAACTCATTTCTTCAACTCTAACAGGATTTGGTATAGTTGCTTAAATTTGAATTGAGAGCTGAGATGAAGTACTCAGGCTCATGCTTTTACTAGAAGAATTGGATTGTGTGTACTTTGTGTATTTCTGGAGCTTGATAAACTGTAAAGCCTAGAATATTCAGATTTATGGCAAGGCTTAGATCGATGAGGAGGTATACTCTAGTGCAAGCTAACAGCTTAGTATACTTTCTGTGGGCTTTTGCCTGGTAAAGCAATCTGAAGGTACAATGATCAGGCACAATGCTGTCCTTAAGCCTTATTGGTAATAACAACTCTCTTTGCCTGTGCTAAAAAGGTAATTTTGAATGCATTAAATATTCAACAAAGGGCTTGAACTGAGCTTACTTTGGCAAACAAGTAGATCCCAAAATGAATTAATCTAATTGTAATGCAGAACAAATGGAAAGACTTGAGGATTTGTCTTAGATATTTAAACTCATTTTATCCTCCCTGTGTCTTCATAGTATCCACAGAAGGAAAAGAATCTGTGGAAATGGTAGTGAAAGGGCAGTATTATCTTATGTTGCAGTTGTGGTTCTGGAACCAGTAAATGGGCCTATTTTTCCTTTCACTCCTAGCCATGTAATGGTAAAAAGAAGGTACTTAAGGTGTTTATTTCATCTTGGAAGATTTTTATAAAGAACATTTTTTAATGAAGCACAGCACATGGCATCATTATCATTTCTAACACAGAGAACTCATTTTCAATTTTGCTATCAAAGAAAAATGACAAATAGAGAATGCAAGAAAAACCAGATGGACTAACTGTATTAGGAGCTTAGTATGCATATTTTGTGTCACATATTAGCATTCATTAAGTCAAAAGGGAAAAAATGAGTTTTGCCTACATGCATTAAACCAATAAGGCTGGCAAAGTTCCAAGTGAGCTCTTGTGGATTAATTGTTTTATAACTGTTTTAATTAAAATTGTTCAGTATATAATTAACCTAAAAGTTTTAATTTCCACAAAACTGTTGAACAAATGAGACATTAATATTTTACATTAACCATGGCAATATTGCTGTGGTTTCCAGAGCTGCTGTTTATTCAAGTAAAACATGGCAAGTGGTAGGTGGAAAGTGCGCTGTATCTTTTGCCACTACCAAGAACACTTGCAAATCAGAGCAAATTCTACAGATGAGCATTTCTGCAGTCATCCCCCACCTGTCCTGTTTAAACTATGAAGTTAGAGCTGGGCATTTAACTCTAAATTGTCAGATTGAGGTGATTAACAATGTAAGATGGCATGAATTAGTTTATTATGTCTTTCTTTCATTTTGCTCCATAGTAGTGTTGGTGTATTATTAAGATCCTTAATTAGAAGGGGTGGCCAGCGGGGACTATAGCATTATTGTTAAATTTTGTGGTTTTAATTTAGGAGATAGGTGCAAATGTTAGTTCAGGAATCAAAGGGAAGAAGGAGAAGGTTTGGATGACCTCATCACCTTTATTTCTTGAGGTTCTTTAGGTTGGTGCTTGGCAGAGTTTGGCAAAAACCACGTTCCTTTTGCAAATAATAAAACTGAACGATAGTAAAATTTCACTATATGTAGCTGTTGCTCCTTAAATACACAGATTTGCATTTCTCTCACTCATGCTTGTTCCCACTTTCCACATTGGTCCCTGTGCTAATGTACTTCAGTTTTTAAAAGATTGAGATGTGCTTCCTATCTCCTCTCTGCCTTTTATACGCTCATGTCACTCTGTGGGTTTGGATCATGGTACTGTATCAGTGGTATTTGAATCCCATTGAAGGATGTTTTCAAAGATAAGATTCATGCTGATCAGTGGAAATAATGATGATAAAACTTAGGCTGTCCTAACTACTCAGAGAGTGATAAATTTTTTAGAGTACTAGATGGAGCTTACCTGTTAGGTTGTATGGCATGTAATATAACCTCTTCCTCACAGATTTGTATCTGAATGAAGCATCTCAACAACAGAAATATGTGTCTTATACTTCCATAGTCAGGATCATATGAGAAGGTGATCTAGCTGTAGTCTTAATTTGATCTCTTGGTTACTTTGTCCAGTTGTTTCTTGCTAGGTTCCTTATGTTAATCTTTCCTTCTGTTTATAATCATTCTCCCTTATAAATTACTTATGTTTAACCTTTTAAGCACCAGATTCTAAATAAATTAATCATATAATCAGTGTTTTATCAGTGTTTATAATCAGTGATCATATAATCAGTGATGTAGTTAATAGCCTGTAAACAGGTTGCCACAATTAGCCAGAAAGCCAGCTTTACAGTGATTTTTGAGTTAAGTGGTTTACATGGCATGTTGTTATCTGTTCCTTTCTTTAGGCTTTTTTGAGTTTTATCCTGTGTGAATTTAGATCATTAGAAATATTATATTATATTAATATATTATTTTGGTTCTTCAGAGAATCACCATTATGCAATTAGAGTGCTGTATCCCTCATAAATGGAGAGTAAGAGCTCTTTAAGAATTCAGTATGGAGGCTCGGCACCTATGGCTCAAGCGGCTAAGACGCCAGCCACATACACCTAAGGTGGCGGGTTCGAATCCCCAGCCTGGCCCACTGAACAACAATGATGGCTGCAACCAAAAAATGGCCGGGCGTTGTGGCAGGCACCTGTAGTCCCAGATACTTGGGAGGCTGAGACAGGAGACTCGCTTGAGCCCAGAAGTTGGAGGTTGCTATGAGCCTATGAGCTGTGCTGCCATGGCACTCTACCCAGGGGGATAGCTTGAGGCTCTGTCTCCAAAAAAAAAAAAAAAAAAAAGAATTCAATATTGTATAATCAAAGAATATTTCTATCTTTTCAAAACCTCAAAAGTAATCTGGTATCTTCATGTTTCATATATTATGTTTCATATATTTTATAATACAATGCATATGTTAATACAATACACACATATTTATGTACATAACACATAAAAAAACTTCTCTTAAGAATTCAGTGCCACATCACAAGATCCAAAAGCAACAGATGCTGGTGTGGGTGCAGATAGAAGGGAACACTTCCACATGGTTGGTGGGTCTGCAAACTAGTACAGCTTCTATGGAAAGAAGTATGGAGATTCTTCAAGGAATGGAAAGTAGACTTCTGTTTGATCCTGCAATCCCATTACTAGGTGTCTACACCAAAGTAAAAATATTTTACCATGAGGACATTTGTACTCAAATGTTTATAGAAGCACAATTCACAATCACAAAGATGTGGAAACAACCTGAGTGCCCTTTAACACATGAAAGGATTAATAAATTGTGGTGTATGTATTCCATGGAATACTATTCAGCCATAAAAAGATGGAGATTTTGTATCTTTTGTAATAACCCAGTGGATTTGGAGGACATTCTCCTAGATGAAGTATCACAAGAATGGAAAAACAAGTATAACGTGTACTTGGTACCATCTTAAAAGTAGGAGATTAACAACTGCATGCTCCCATGAGGGAAAAACTCAATCAAATTCAAGTAGGGGGGAGGGGAGAAAGTGGTTGGATAAGTTTCCACCCGATAGGTACATCGTACAGGTATATAGCACAGTTCCTGGGTGAAGGACACAACTACAACTTGGACATTAACCTTACAAAAGCTAACTACATAACCTAATCATGTTTGTCTTCATATTAATCCCAAATTAAAAAAAAATTCATAGCTGGGAAAATTTTTTTTCTGATCAACATATATAATTCTGTAACTCTTAAATGTTTTTTGAATGAATAAGCAAACATTTGTTTATGTATTTCTTAATTGGATAGGAGAACCATTGCATTTCTCTGGAAATTCCAGATTTAATTCAGTAACCATCTTTAGATACTCATCCTAAGTACTTGGTGATCAAGTGCTATTTCTGTAGTATTGAAGCACTATATTACTCTTTTGTGTGGTGATAAGTACTATTTTCCATCTGCTTGCAACAGGATTTTCTTTGGTTAAAAATTAACTGGTAAGCCATGATACATCTGTACTGGACACATGTGTAGGTCAACAACAGGAGGAGTCATGCACGTGGTTTCTACCTGGTAAGATCGGAGATTCTTGCTGTATATACTGAACAAGAATGAGAAGTGTCTTTGTTTTTTGTTGCTTATAACAGAATATTTGAAAATGGGTAATTTATAAACAAAATGAATATATTTCTTACAGTTATAGAGGCCAAAAAGTCCAAGGTCAAAGGACTACATCTGGTGAAGGTCTGCTTGCTGGAGGGGACTTTTTGGCAGAGTCCCAATGTAGCACAGGGGATCACATAGTGAGGGGACTGAATATACTAGTTCAGGTCTCTCTTCTTCTTATAAAGCCATCAGTTTCATTCATGTTTTAACCCACTAATCAATCTGTGAATTGATTAATTCACTTACAGGGCTTGGGCACCTCTTAAAGGCCCTACCTGTCTACACTGCCATACTGGGGATTAAGTTTGAACATAAGTTTTGGGTGAGACATTCAAACCACAGCAGTTCCAAAATCAGGATTTTGTTATTAGTACTATAGGAATAGTAGTTGGGCACTTACTACATTTATTCTACCTCTTTCTCCATTTTATTACCTTTATGAATGAATGTGCTCTCTCATCTCCTGTGTCCCATTTCCAATTCAGGATATTGTTTGGGGTATTGTTGGGATAACACTCAGAGCTGTTAGGCCAGCTATTTTTCTGACCATCTTTCCTAAAGCCTGGTTTCCACCTCTACTTCTCAATAAAAACTATGTGTTTACTGCTGTTCAGTTAAATGACTATACTTTTCTTATTTTCTGATGTAATAGCAGCCTTCCCCAAATACTAAGTCTATTAATCCTTTTGCTGTTGAATATATCTTTTGTCTGAGGCTTAGTTACTGTCGCATGACAGCTGATGGCAAGCAACAAATGAATGTTTAAATGGTGTGTAATTCAACAGATGTGCCCATCCAGGTGATTCCCCTAATAGCTGCCACACAGCAGGTTGGAGGAGCGGGTTGTTCCAGATATTCTATGTTGTTTGGCAAGCTCATTCTTGTTGATTATAGTCTGACTTGTTTTGCTTCTATTCATTTTTTGTGGCTTTATTTTGCTACTTAAGTTTGATACATGTACATGTAGGCTGTGTGGCTTCCATTTGGGGTATTGTAGTTGATGTCATAAAGAATAATTATGATTGTAGTGTGGCTTTAGTCATTCTCAGTGATTGGTCATCACCAAATAATATTTTCTGAGAGTGCCAGGTGTATAAAACTCATTTTGGAAAGTAGCATACCTTCTGTCAAAACATAATAATTGTGTCTGGTCCATTTAAACGTTATTCAGAGGAAGGAAACTATTTGATATCACTATACAATATTTAAAATATACATACATTTTAGCAGTGGTAATCTTTGTGAAGATATCCTGTCAAATAAGTTGATAATCTTCTTTCTTTTCTGTGAAGCCAGCAAACAACTTGCTTATAGTTCCTTCAAAACTTATAAGATTACTTTGTGGCTCGTTGTGTCAGCTTTAGCCCTGTGATACCCATCTTTCTTAACTTAACTTACTGCTGTTCAGTTAAATGACTATACTTTCCTTTATAAAGTAGGTGTGTGTCATTTCTTATGAGTAGGAGATAGCCTTGAATCTTTATATTCTTTTGTTGGCTGTGAAGTTATTTTATTCACTTATTAAACTCACTAATTGAATGCTCTATTTGTATGCTAGGTACTTTTTCTTGTTCTGAGGACATAGGGATGAAGGGCCTGGTTTCTGATGTCAGTCTGGTGACATAATGAATAGCAGCATTTGGGATGTTGTCAGTCTGTAGATTCTTGAGTTTCTGCTTGGATTACTTAGCTGCAATTCATATAATATTATTAAACAAGTAATTTAGGAGCTTATGTACCAGAGAACCTAATGCTTTACTCTCTCTCCCCCAGGGTTTTCACCCCCCAGACTGTATGTTCTTTTCTAAGTTTGAGTCCTGAAATTTACAGTTTGGTGGGTAAGACTTGAATAGGGCAGAAACAGAAACGACCTTTTCATGTGCAGCATGAGCATGGGAGAAGATTTTCTATGCATTAACTCCTCCAATATTGCTAAGGTCCTTTCCAGGTCTAATTTTTGTTACTTGGGCCTCTGGAGATCCTGACACTGAATTATCTTTCAAACATTAAGTTTATAGTAGAGGAAAAAAATTATATTCCTCCTTTTTGAGACATGAACTGAACTTCGGAGTATACAGACTTAAGAACGAAAGAAAGGAGAAAAGTGCATTTATCCATTCTTGGAAATCAGATGCAATTTAGAATATATCTGTTCATGTTTTGTAATCAAAATTAGTAGTAGAATGATTATTTTTTACCTGCTCCTTCAAAAAAAAAAAGGTACCGTTTAGGGTTTCTATTTGGATAGACATTTCTGTGGCTTAAGCTTCAAGATAGGAATATTTTGGCATAGAAAAATGTGTGCAGCCCCAGAAACACCTGGCAGCATTCATGATCAGACCAAAATAAAAGAAAACTTATTTTTTAGGTGGATTGTTGGGTTCTGAAAGAATGGTGACTTAAGTTCATTTAGTAGGAAAACATAAAAAGGAAAGTTCTGTGGAGAGATGTGTTCTCCACGTGCATAATTAATTACACAGTGTGGCTGCCCATTTTTTAACTCGCTTTTCTTATACTTCACTTTTATTATCTTCTAAATGCCTCCCTGGAATACCTGCAGAAAAGGATTCTGGTGGAGGAAAAACTTCTGAGTTTTAGACGGTGAGTGATAGTCTTGGTGGCAGCATTCCTTAGTTAAACAACCTTGGGCAAATCACTCAAGAAATTTGTTTCTTCTTTGGTAGAATTGGGATAATGGTGAGTAACACTTGCCCAGCCTATTTTATAACATTGTTGCAAAGATTAAATAAGAAACCCTGTAGGAAAGTATCTACTAGAAAGCTGTCCTTAGATATTATTTAAAAAAAAATGAGCAGGAATTAGAACAAAATGCTTATCATTTTGGCTGCCACCAGTCTATATGTGTGTGTTTCTCTGCCACTTTAGATTTGGCAGCCTAGTATCTAACTGTGAAAGTTTGAAGTAGATCACAGGGTTTTTTAGATTGATGGTGATATATGATATGGCCATTGATTAAAGTCCTGAAGGTGCTGTTGATCCTTCAGGACAATTGGATTTGTCCCTCCCTTGAGATCATTAGGATTTTCAGCAGTTTATGTGGGGAATGCTTGTTGTTAAGGTATTTTGTCCTATTTCATTTATTTTCAGTGTCAGAAAAATCTTTTAGCTGGAATATAGAAACATACACAATGCAACAAAATGAGAAAATGAGGAATTGGAGCAAAGGGAAGCCTGTTTTAATACAATACAGTGAAACTGTGTTAAGGGAAATGGGCAGAAACACACAGGGATAGGTAGGGGTCTTATGTAATAAGTAGAGGTGGGTCATATGTTTCGCTTCTCAAGGGCAGAACAAAGAGGGGAACATAAGTTTTCCTGAGAAGTTTCCTCAGTAGAGGGGATGAGGCCATGAACTTTATCTTCAGTATATCCATCCAAACTACAGTGGCCAGGCTCAGTAATCCCAGCACTCTGGGAAGACAAAACCAGAGGATTGCTTGAGGTCAGGAGTTCAAGATCAGCCTAGGCAGTAGTGGCAGCAGCAGCAGCGATGAAAACAGAATTAGCCAGGCATGGTGATTTGTTCCTATAGTCCCCCTATAGTCCTAGTTACTTAGAAAGATTGCTTTAGCCTAGGAGTTTGAAGCTTCAGTGAGCTATGATTGTCCCACTGCACTCCAGCCTGGGAGACAGACTTGATTTCTAAAAAACCATATAGCAGTGATTTGTGAAACAGTCATTTTTATACTGTCTATCAATGTAGATTTAAAACATTGAGACAAAAGATGCTTTTATAGAAAGAGTAATTATAAGGGGTCAAGATCATGTGTTTTACATAGGCAACTCTGAGAGGCTGGCTTGAGCCAAGGACAACATTGAGAACATTTTGATGAGAGGATAAGCTTCCTGTTTCCAGGTAGTCCTCCACAAATAATTTTTATCTAAGCTGGGGAGTAGCAGCACTCCCTGAAAAGTTTACAGTGATATTGTGGCAATCCTCTATTATGGCCATTGCTGGCTAGAGAGCCAGGGATAGAAATGCTGGTACTCTGTTGAGAAATAAGTGTCTTTCCTGTTGGCATCTTTTTCTCTTTCTTATTCTGGTTTGTCTGTTGCGAGGAAGGATTAGATACCTGAATTGATACAAGGATTAGATACCTGAATTGATACAGTTCTTTGCTGGAGAGGGCAGCTAAATGTCAGTTGTGATTTTGGGGTTTAGCAACACTGAGAACCACTGGGAATTTGTGAGCTGCCAGTAACTCATTTTATATTAGTTTTTGGGTGACCATTCAATTTATAGCTAACTTAGAAGGACTGACTTCCGACCCATCATGTTTCTAGTTTGTTCCTAGAGGCATATTGATGGTAAATGCTTCCATTGAATAACCCAGCTTAAGCCCTTTTGTCTACTTTTCTGTTTCCACAGTGTTACTAGCCCTAGATACTCATGGAAAAAAAAAATCCTCAGAAGGACTGTGTGTTTTTAGAAACAGGGATTGTATTCTTTGTTTTAGTGGGACACAGAAGGAGACTGTCTGTTTTAGGCATGAGATTGTAGCACTATAAAAGGAAACTGGCAGGCCTGTCCCTGGCACTTTTAGTAAGTAGAGAAAGGGAATGACAGACTGGCTGGGATTATATTAAAGGGAGCCATGATCCTTATATGACCTTATTCCCTGAACCTAGAAAGATGGTATGCCTATGTGGCAGTCTTTTTGGGGAGCTAAAGACAGACTTGTTCTGCTTTCAGTCGTGTATATTTAGGAGCCTAATGTAGAGACAGAAAGCTGTTAAGAAATAATCATGGCTATTCTGGCTGAGCTTCCTTCATTTAGCCAGCAGCCAACCATACCAATATCTATGGCCAAGTTTGTGTCCACACAAGTTGCTTGTAACAAGAGGGAAGATTCTTATTAAGAGTTTGGCTCTATGTTGGTCTGTTTGGCTGAATGTTTAAAAAAAAAAAAAGAATTTGGCTCTAAAATTGGGTCAGAATAAGGGCATATTTGTGTTGCTGTCCATAGCCTGGTGGAAAAGTCTTACTATAATTATAGAATAAGTTTGCCAACTAATAGTACTGGGTTTGATGTCTATTAGTTACACCAGAAGTCACATCAACTTTTTGACATCAATTTCTATTCCATCATATGCAAAAAGGAATTGATGTGGATGGACTGTTATGCCAAGAATAAGAATTTGATGTTGAAACCCAGAAGTCTGACATAAGATGGGTTTAGTGATTTTGTTTTGTTTTAGTTAGAGCATACTTTAAGTTCCCAAGTAAGTTCATATTTTTTCTAAATATGTAATGTTTTCAGCATATTACAAATTATTTAATTTATATATTTACTATTTAACAATACAATAAAATTAAATGAGGGAGTTTTATTCCTGTTTTTTAAATGGAGAATCAAAGGTCACCCAGTGTATCTGGGACAAAGGTGAAAAGAGTGCCAATTTTCCCCCCTGTTATTCTGTTCTTATGGATTATAAAATTTAATTATATAAGACACAAGCAATTTCATGAGTGACTCCTAAAATAAACAAATAGATTAAATGTTTCCCAAATACCTTTCCTGGAGTTCCTATGTCTTCCATTCTGGCTGCCTGTGTTGAGAGGTTAAGAACATAGGTTCTGAAGACTGACTGCCTGACTTTGGGTCCTGCTCTGACATCTGAGGTGTGTGACCTTGTCTTCTCTGTACTCACTGTCCTCTGTGAAAGGGGGTTGATTGGAGGCTCAACCATGTTAATGTACCAACACGTCTATAAATTATTTAGGGCAGTGCCTGAGGCATTGTAGACATTCTGTATCTGTTGGTTGTCCTTGTAATTTTTGTCTAATTATTATTAGCTGTATAACTTGCCTGAGAGTTCATCAGAGGGACATGTGTTAGGTAGGTGAGAATCTAATCAGTTAATTTATTAAACAAAAAGGAAACAAGTAACTGGAGGGCATAAAGAGATCAGGTACTCAGTTTCATGGTGAGAATGAACTGTTCTATCCCAGTTCCTGTAGGGCAGCCTGTGTGCTTTGCTTGTAGGTCAGATGGCTAGAGAAAGATTGGTTGAGTAGAATGCTCTGTGGTGAGGCTGTGAGAAGGACAAGAATGGGAGTCAGGACAGAGAAGTGTACTGTAAGAACAAATTCTGAAGATTGTGTACAACATTTGGGCTCCTGTGTATTTTAGTTCGTTGTATTTGTTATTATGTTAGTCTCAATGTCTATAACTCTGTGTCTGACAATTGATAATGGTGTAGGAATTTAATAGAGGTAAAACTGGTCTGACTACAGTTTGCCAGTTTGCCCTTGATAATGCTTTCACTCTGTTTTTCTGTTCTGGGAATCTTACCAAATCCGTAAGGAGTCTCTGGTAGCACTAACCCCTTTTAAATAGCCTATGCTTGAGACCCTGATCTTTTTTGTGCCTGTGGCTTACTTCCTTGATGAGAAGTCAGCTTTGATGTTAGAACTTTTCACAATTGTCTAAAACAAGAATCTTGATATTTGTGTATATTATTACTTTAAAACAAGAAATTAAAAAAAATGAAACAAACTCTTCTAACTAGTATACCCTGCTTCTAAAAGTAGTGGATCTGTATAAGACAACAGATTTATTTGGACACTTAAGTGTAGGACTTTTTTTGTTTTTCTGTATCCAGCAAATTATTGTACTTCAATCATTTCTCAGGGTGATTTTTGTTGAGGTTTTAACTCATCCACAGCCCCATGATATGTATATTTTTTCACATCTTAGAGGGTTGACATTGTCTTGGAAGATTAACATACTTAGAAAGTTAAAGGAGGAAAGTTTCACTATTTTTACAGAATATCTTTTTGCCTGGGGAAGGTATATTAGTAAGCTGGAGGTAAATAGGAAGACTGAAAGGGATTGGAAAACCTGCATAGTCTCTGCATACCTAAGAAATTGAGTCAAGAACTACTAAACCTGAGATTTCAGTGTTCAGAAATATCTCTAGTTATTCTGAAGGATGCTGTAACATTCTAAAAATGAGAAATTATTTGGACTCACATCAGTGTGTGATATACCTTACAGCATATTAGAAGGGAAGTGAAACTTTGAGAAGTCAAAGAATCTAAACCTGTATGCTGGGATGTTAGCATCCCTGTACAAACCCTTTCTCTCCTTTCCCTTTAGATCACTTTCTTCTATTTCTTTATGCATTTAGTGACTTGTTGAGTAAAGGTCATTTTCTCATTTGGTCTTTTGAAAATGCCAATATTTCTAGAAATGACCACACTGTAAACTGAGTGCTGAGCCTCCTCTTTTAATTGTTCGTGTCTTAATCTGGTAGAGATACAGAGGTGGAGGTCTCACACTTCACAATTTGGTTGAAATCAACTTTGTCAAGTTATCCTGACTTAAATAGGTCTGACTTAAGTCTGACAATTTAAATATTAAATTGGTAACACGTTTATGTCTCTATAGTAATACATATATCTTAGAAAGAAAAAAAACTGAAAATGAATGGTTAATTTCTTTGTTCTGTGAGAATCTTATTTTTCTTACTAATTAATTTTTCACTGGATAGGCTGCCTCCCACCGCTAAACATAAGTTCTAATTTATTTCTGAAATTATTTTGTCTCTTTAAAAAAAAAAAAAGTTCTGAAACTATTTTCTGAGCATGCTTCATATGTGGCAGATCTTTCACTTGAAAGTAAAAAGGAAGTATATTGTTTTTTATGTGTAGATGCTTTCTAAGAACATACAACTTTTCATCATCCATTTGAATAAGAAAAAAATTATAGTGGATAATTTTGGTGCCTATTTATGGAAATTCCTTGAGTATTATCATCTGATAGAAAATATCCCAGGAAGAATAGAAGATCTTGTCTATTTGGATGCCTTGTTTAATGGACTTTTTGAGATTAAGGGCTTCTGAAGAAATAGAGGCTGTCAGAGCTGATAGAGTTTAGAGGGCCTTTGTGTACCATTCTTGTTTTATAAATGAGCTGAAAGCCCAGGGAAGTGAGGTGCTTTTCCTACTGCAGAGATTTGGTTAGTGGTCCCCTACTCCAAGCTGCCCATCTCTCTACCTTGACTAGGAATCCAAGCTGCCCATCACTCTACTTTGAGAATGATAACTGATATTTCTGACAGTAGAAGGTAGAAGTTATCATTCAAGGAAAGCTACATTATATCATTAAAGTTCATTCTGGGTATCTTTTATTACATTTTGATTGCTTGAAAATTGGTTATTTGTATATGCTATTGTAAAACCACAGTGCTTAGCTGAAAAGCCCAGCATTAACCAGTTTTTTGCCAGGTACTAGTGAATGTTTCTTTACTAGGGATTGAAGGAGAAAGTTGTTGAATTAAAGAAAAGAGATAGTATCTTGTCCTCAGTAAGAGGCCCACAGAGATGAAGGGAGAAAGTAAGACTTATTTTGGTTAGGGAAATGGTAATGCTCTGCTCAGATGGTGGTTTTTTTTTTTTTTTTGTTTGTTTTTTTTGAAACAGAGCCTCAAGCTGTCCACCTGGGTAGAATGCCATGGCATCACAGCTCACAGCAACCTCCAACTCCTGGGCTCAAGGGAGTCTCCTGCCTCAGTCTCCCAAGTAGCTGGGACCACAGGTGCCTGCCACAACGCCCTGCTATTTTTTGGTTGCAGCTATCATTGTTGTTTGGTGGGCCTGGGCTAGATTCAAACCCACCACCTTAAGTGTATGTGGCTGGCGCCTTAGCCACTTGAGCCATAGGTGCTGAGCCTCAGATGGTGGTCTTAACTGGTTTTGAGTTTTGTTTTCGAAGCCACCAGTTTTCATTTTGATGTTTTTCAGATATTCTTCTAGCCTTCCTGGGGAGATTTGTTTTTTGGAGACATTGCTCACATTGTTTACTCCTCTAAGTTAAATATACCACTAGGCCATCTGTTGTTAATTTTGTAGTTATATTAAATTCCATTCTTTGGCTGGATTGTGAGCACCAGAAGCAAACTTAGAAGCAGGAGCTTTTGTAAGTCATGTAGCTTTGAGCCTGAATGGTGGTTTTTATAAACGCAGTTTTCAAATGGGCTAAGTTTCTGTGTTGAATTTGGGATCAGTAATTTAAAACTAGGGACATTTGCCAGTTCTCTGAGGGAGCCCATCTTTGAGACCCTAAACAGTTGTTATTTCAAAACAAGTTCTTGGGGTGAAACTGGCAAGTGATATTGATAAATTGCTTTTAAAATGCTAGAGGCTGAAAGACAGTGATTTTGTAATACTCCTTCAGGTTCTCAGGCTGACCTATGAAATCTGGAAGAGCTGACCTGGAAGGCCAGTATTCTTTTGGGCAGGCACAGGAAAAGCTTGTTCCCTGCTTGATCCTTGTGCAGGTATTTCTTATAGGAAGCCAGGCCTGTGTGTCTTGTGGGACAGAACAGACACTGAGAGCAGTACCATTGGCGTTTTCAATCTCTGCTGATGCTGTACAGAACGTTTCAAGGGGGATCTGGAGCAGTTTACAGCCATTTGAATTGACTTTTTAGATCTCAGCATCAAGTTTCTCTGTAACAAATAATTTTATGGCAAATGGTACTTTCTTTGATATGATTTCTGTTGTAAATTGAACAAAAAAAATGAAAAAGTTGGGTTATTACTTAACCAAATTGCCTTGTGTACAGACAGACAAGTTGAACTGGTGCTTTGCCTGGAGTTGGTCTGGAGTTTTCTGAAACTCAATTGTGGCCTTTATAAGGTTGTGCCTGGGGTTGTATTTCCAGTCTCTCTCAACTTTTGTTCCTGTGGAAGGGAGGAAGTGGAGCTGTGACAGATATATTGCCAGATAGCATACAATAGCACACAAAATGAGAAAGACATGGCGTGAGCCATTCATGGAGACAGATTTATACTCTGTGCTGCTCTCAAACTGTAGATCCATCTATTAGAGAAACAGCCTGCCCACTGTATTATATTTCAGACAAGGACACAGCTTAGAAGAGAGATGCTGACTCCTGTTTAGCTTTTGCCAGTAATGCTGCACATTCTGCTGTAGTCAATTACTTTTGTGGGGATGGGAAAGTTTGTTTGGCAAAGGAAAGCCTTCCTTTAGGTTAGAAGTGGAAGAAGGGATAGATCAGGGGAGATTATTTGGCTATGTTGTTGCCATAGTGAAGTATATGTTTGTAATTTTGCCATTTTTTTTTCTTCAGCCAACTGTATTATCAGGCACTGGAAGTATTGTACTTATTTTACAACAAGAAAAACAAAGCTAGAGAGATTGACCCAAGGCTGGAGTGTTTGAGACTCAGTTTTTTTTTTTAGTTCTTATTGTAGGACTGTTTCCTGGAGATATGGCAGAGTTGACATGTGTGTAAGTGTCTTTTCTTGACATTACATGAGAGATAGCTTTGATACTGGTAAACAGCGTGAGTTCTGGAACCAGCCTGATAGGATTTACATTCAGGCTCAACCATCACCTAGCATACATGTCTCAGTTATCTTACCTGTAAAATGGGGAATCCAGGTCTTACCTTGCAAGGTAGTTCTGAAGAATTATTTGTAAGGCACTTAGAACTTAACGTTTGGCAAATCTTAGCTGTTATATTTTTAAAATGTGTGTTGATTTTCATAGAAAATGATGTGTGATACAATGTGTGGTACATCGTTCGATAAACATTTCAAATGTAAAAAATAACTCTGCCTGAATTAAAATATTTTCAGGTTGATAGTTTTAAGTAAAGAAAAAATACTTTTGAGACAGCTTTTAGTTTGGAAGAAACTGTAAAAAGAGAAGACAGTGTGTGCATTGTTTGGTGATTCTGTATGTTGGGCTTGTAAAATATGCTCCTTTATATTTTATGTTAGTAATTTATTTGGAGGGGGAAATGTTGGTTACATATTTCCTGCTCTCCCCACCCCTGCCCACGAGTTAACTGTATTATTATGAGGTACTGGAAGTATTACACTTATTTCTGTCACTTATGGGTAGATTTTTTATTTACTTATTTGAACTAGACACAGGTGTTGCCTTACTTAGATGAATTTAGAGATAGGAGAAAATCTTTTTCCTTATTTTTGTGACATGGGCTTTTGAATAAAATCAATAATTTTTTCTTGATTAAACATTTTTGTTGTTTTGACATTCTGTGTAGTACATTTTTTAGTCATTTTTTTTGTTTTGTTTTGTTTTTTAAGAGACAGAATCTCACTTTGTTGTCCTTGGTAGAGTGCTGTGGTGGGTGTCACAGCTGACAGCAACCTTTAGTTCTTGGGCTTAGGCAATTCTCTTGCCTCAGTCTCCTGAGTAGCTGGGACTACAGGCACCTACCACAAGGCCCACCTGTTTTTGTTGCAGTTTGGCTGGGGCTGGGTTCGAACCCACCACCTTCGGTACATGGTGTATGGGACTGGCACCCTACTCACTGAGCCACAGGTGCTGCCCAGTCAGGTGGGTTTTGAAGTACCCTTTTTTCCTGTTATATTGAAAAATAATTGCATGTATGTGTTATTCTCATAGTGAAGTGGGTTCAGGTGCGTTGCCTTATACTAAAGAAGTCCGATGGTAGTTTTTAAGAAGTAATTCATTGATTTTTTTTGTGAATACCTAAGTATGGTTGCAAAGTTGGGGATTTTCAGGGTTGGCTTTTGCTGCTGTTGTTATTATCTTTTTGAGACAGGATCTTCCTCTGTTGCCCAGGTTAGAGTGCAGTGACATTGTCATAACTCACTGCTACCTCACACTGCTGGCCTCAAGTAATCCTTCTGTCTCATCCTTCTCTTGTGTGCCACAACACCAGCTAATTTTTAAAAACTTTACTTTGTATAGATCGGGTCTTGCTCTTGCCCAGGTTAGTCTTGAAGTCTTGGTGCCAAGTGATCCCCTCACCTCAGGCTCCCAAATTGCTCGGTTTATAGGCATGAGCCAATGTGCCCAGACCAGAGTTGACTTTTTTTTTTTTTTTTTTTGGAGAAATCGCTCTGGTGCTAGGGCTAGAGTGCCATGGCTTGTGGCTACCCTAAACTCCTGGCTCTAGCAATCCTCTTGCTTCAGCCCCCTTAGTAGCTGTCACTACAGACATACTCCACCATGTCCAGCTAATTTTTCTATTTTTAGTAGAGACAGGATCTCATTCTTGCTCAGACTGCTGTTGAACTCCTGAGCTCAAACAGTCCTCCTACCTTCACTTTGTAGAATGCTAGGATTATAGGGTGAGCCACCACACATAGCCCCAGAATTGGCTTTTGAGCATTTTGTTTAGTAGTTATAATCCAGATGGCAAATACACTAAATAAAGATGTACATGAATTTACTTTAAATAGCTGCTTAAAATGCCTTTTTTTTTTACGTACACATATACACGTACGTACATATTTTATTAAGATTTTTAAAAATTGTGGTAAAAAGTAACATTGCCCAATTTACCATCTTAACCATTTTAAAATATATGTAGTACAGTAGTGTTAAGTACCCTCATATTTTTGTAAGACAGGTCCCTATAATTTTTTCATCTTATGAATCTAGGACTCTATATCCATTAAACAACATTGGATGTTTCCTCAAACCCCTGATAACTATCATTCTGCTTTTTGTTTCTCTGAATTTAACTACTTTAGATACTTTATCTGAATGGAATCATACAGTATTTATCTTTTAGTCACTGGCTTATTTCACTTATATATAGGTATCTTCCAGGTTTTTCTGTGTTGTATCATGTGACAGAGTTTCCTTCCTTTTTGAGACTGAGTAATAGTCATTGAATATATATCCATTTGTTTATCTATTTATCCTATGATGGACATTTAGGTTGCTTCCACTTTGGCTGTAGTAAATATGACTGCTATGAACATGGGTGTGCAGCTATCTCTTCAAGATCCTACTATCACTTCTGATGTGCACTCAGAATTGGGATTGACGGATCATATGATAGTTTTATTTTTAGTTTTTTGAGGAATTTCCATACTGCTTTCCATAGCAGCTATATGTTTTATAGTTTCACTGACAATACACATATTCCCCAGGACTTTCTTTTACTGAGCCCTTTCCAAACTGCCAAAAAATGGTTCTAGTTGTGAGGATTAGGATGGCCTGTTCTAACCTTCACCAGCTTTATAGTACAGATTATTTTGTTAAGCACATATTGCTAGACCAGGGCCTGTAGGTCAACACCAAATTATGTATATAACATTGGCCTGGATGTTGGTTACATTTAGGGTGCAGTTGCTACAAAGCAAGTCACCTTAACTCTCTGCTTCCTGTCATTGTTACCTGTAAAACAAAGAGTTGATATTTCTTCTTTAATCTTTTCAAAATCCTGTTTTTATTATAGAGTCCAAGCATTTAAAAAGATATTGTGCATTGCATCATGTAAACTTTGATAGACCAGATTTCTCTTAGCATCATTTTGGGTTCTGTTCTTCTTTGTTAAACCTCTCCTATTTTTTCCTTCCCTTTAAGTGCCCTAGATAATAAGTGATGAGGAGGGACACCTTGGTGACTAAATGCTGGCAGTGAGTCACAATGCTTGGATTCAGATCCTTACTCTGTCATTTACTAGGCATATAACCTTGGACAATGTAATGAATTACTGTTCCTTAGTTTCTCTTTTTGTGAAATGGACATAATAGTACCTACATCCTGTTTAGTGAGGTTTAGATAAGTTTGCACATGTAAAGTGCTTTGCATGATGCCTAGCACATAGTAAGCACTCAGCAAGTGGAAATTTTCATTATCATATGATATACAATTATGATGGTGGTTAATGAGTAAAAGTCATCTGTCATTACA
The DNA here is from genome assembly GCA_963574575.1 of Galagoides demidoff. NCBI lineage: Eukaryota > Metazoa > Chordata > Mammalia > Primates > Galagidae > Galagoides > Galagoides demidoff. The sequence continues at coordinate 14,615 of CAUYQV010120088.1, read as the reverse complement.
ACCCTTTCTGATCCTATGTGGGACCTCATCTAACACAATGATTTTCCTGTTCTGCTGCAATGTCAGAATATGTCCAACCCCTTTTTTGTGTGTGTTTTTGTTGATATGTCTCTCATTGCATGACAAGAGGTTAGTGACAATGCTGAGTACATTCTTTGCCCTCCAACACACTTGGTCATTGGTTATAGGAAGAAACAGCCTGTTCAATTTGAAAAACTGACAGTTATTTTAGACACAAAATTTATGGGAAGAGTGGACAGAGTTGATCAGTACTGTGGATGTTAAAGATATGCAAAAAGGTCCTACAAATGGTAGAAAAAATTATTCTTCTGGCTGGTGGAAGTTGATGTAGTTACAGCTATATCTATTACTCATAAGATAAGAAGTGCAGACACACCTTTTTCACAAAAGAAATCTCATCACTCAGTTTGTAAGCAATGTGAGGAACAGAAATTCAAGAAAGAGGGGAAGACCATCATCTTCTGATACTGAGGAAAGGCTAAATGGGAAGATGCACTTTATAATGAAAAATGAAAAAAAAATCAACAAAGGGTTATGTGGTTGACAGCGGAAGACATGAGAAAGTTGGAAGGAGAGAAACCATTTTCTCCTTGAGAAAAGCACGAGGAAGCCTGACTTCGTCCTAGAGATTGCTTGATCACACTCAGAAAAATTATAAACAAAAATAAACAAAAACACTTTATTTTATGTAATCTAAAATAACAAAATCATCAGGTGAGTTCGTATTTATGGTTTTGTCTTTTAAAACTGTAGGATAATTACAGGTAATCCACCAACTTCTTTCTTGCCCAAAGTAAATAAGAGCTGGAAATTATATAGGTGGCAAAAAATTGAATTGGATTAAACTCAACATTTGGATAACTTTAGAGTTCCTGAGGACACTGTTTACTGCAATATTTCTCTGTAGGTGGGAAGGATATACCTATTACACAGTTGGAGAAATTAAACAGATTATGCTTTTTATAGGTGAAATGAAAACTTCAACTATGAAGTTGGTTTGGACATCTTGTGACATCAGAGCAGAACAGGAAAATCATTATGGAGTTTTAATCTCATGGTTGGGATTAAATCTTATGGTTAGAACCAGTGCTTTCTGGCCTGGCATGTTATCCCAAACTTAATGACTTAATGACTTCGGGACCTCATGAGAGTGGCTTTTAATGTTAAAATTTGGTAAGAACTCTTCCTCACCTCTTTGGCCAATTATAAACAGTCAACCCTCCAGGTTGACCTGAGTAAGGATCTTTTTGTTGCTACCTAATGCCAGTGATATGGGAATATTGGGTGTCTACAATCTTTTAGAACTTTCATGTAGTGCTAATACTAGCCTCTTTAGTATTAATACTGTTAATATTTGTCTCTTTTTAGTACAGTTGCTTCAGAAATGTACTTTAAATTTTGAAACTTAGTCTTTTTAAAAGATGGGTAAATCTTCCTTCTGGAAGGTTTCCGCAGGGCTGCAGTTATCAGTCCTGTTCATCAACAAAGGCAGAGAGGGGAAGACCTACTCAGAAACAAAGCCTCTGCTTGGAGAGTCTTCAAGTCATGTTCAGTGTTCAGATGATAGTGGGCATGTTGGAACTTATCTTAAGTCTCATTTTTCCTATCTATAAAATGAAGGCTGTATTTTAACAGCTCGTGTCTTAGGGAGGACAAAGCTTGAGAGGTAATTGGATGGGCATTGGGGGAGCAACTGGAGAAAGGAGAGACTAGTGAGGAGGCTGTTCTGATAATCCACATGTAAGGTGGGCTACCCTTTCCAGAGTGCTCGAGGGGCATTTGTACCCTGGGACAGAGCCAAGCCTTTCTCAGAAATGTCAACTGGCTTAGGCCCTAGGAGTCCTCTCTGATGAGCATGCTGCCCTGGTTCAGAGCAGAGAAAGAGAGATTGATGGATCCATGCCGCCCTCTGTTTTTTTGTTAGTGCTGTCTTCACACCCTGTTGCCATTTATGTTTTTTGATGAATGATTAATTAGAAAAATAATCATTTGTAAATTGTGAGTGAACCAGACATTTGGCCCTAACCATAGGGAAATAGCGCCTCTGAGCTGGGTGTAGCTTGCAGCCAGTACATCAGAGCTGCGGTATTCCCAGATCAGTGATGAATTTACATGAAGTTCCTTTTCAGCATGTTAATGACTGTTATGGTTGAGTAACTTAACTAGTGAAAAATAATAGCAAATGGGAAGAGTAAAATATTTACTGCTTTTACATAATTTTTAGCTGACTGCAAAATATACATTTTAATTGAGGAGGGATGTAAAAGTCTTAGACTAGAGACAGTGTTAGTTTGAGCTTTATTCTTTTTTGTCCTCCTGTTTCTTTCTTTGTATGTAATTAAATTAAAAGGATAAAGTAAGTTGTTGCGAGGTGGATTTTAATAGCAGAGTGGTTTTTCTGTAATTTTTAGGTTACAAAATGCTTTTTCCTGGCAGTTTGAATCTATATGTTTGGTATGCGTCATTGATTAAATGTCTGGTGTGTACAGAAGCTTGTATTGTCTCTAAAATATAGCTTTTATCATGTTACTCTCCTGCTTAAAAACTTCATGACTCCCCACTGCTTCTAGGATTAAAAACTGTATTCAATACCCTGTTTTTTAGGAAGGGTCTCTATGCTGTGAGCCCAACCTCTTTCTTTCCAGGCTTACTCCCTAAGGCAACTCCATGCTCAAGCCACAATGATTGACTCCTTATTTCTGCAACTTGCTGGAGGCTTTCTGTACCTTTGCACCTTTGCTCAGATGATTTGGGGCATGAAATGATCTAGTTTTATCTACCTAAAGCCTTCTCTTTCTCTAAAAGCCCAGTTCTAGAAATTTCTTTGACTAGCCAGATTGGATGGGAGCCTGCTCATTTTGGAATACAAAGAGAATGGAAAGTAGCTCACAATTCTTATTTTTTCCAGTTTGCCAATTTTCTACCTTAGGAATTAAGAATAAATCCTGCTTTTCCCTACTTCTCATTTTGCCATCTTATTCTGGACAAACTAAGCCATGTGTTCAAGTAAACAAGTTGTTGACTATAGAAATTTCTGATGACTAGAATTGAATCTACCAAGGAAGTGTGTGCCAAGGACAGTGCTTTGTTTGCTGAGAGCAGAGGATTTTCAGACAGAAGTTTTTTAGTAGGAGGTTGAGTTGAAAAACTGTCAGCTCTCATAGAAAGTGCTTCTTTAGTCTGAAGCTATGATGGTGGAAGTAAAGTATCTAGGGAAAGGATCTGTGCCTTTTTACTCTATTGTTGAAATTGTCTTGGAATGTTGAGTTCAGACACAGATGAAACAATAATCTTCAGAGGAAATGACCAGGATGGTGAACTGGGTCTGAAAACATGAAGATTGGGGAGGTAGAAGAGAACAAGGGAGACCATGCCTTCATTTCCAAATATTCAAGAGGCTATCTTCAGGATAGGTATGTTAGACCATAGGAAGATAGATTTCAGAAAAGATAAGAAATAATTTTTTCATAGAGCTGTCAAAAAAAAGATACAGGTTTCCTCAGGGGATAGTAAGTTTCCCAGCTGTGAAGAGATGTGAGCAGCAGGAGATGATATTTCAGTCATGAAGATACATGGCCTTATAGTGAAAGGACCAGGTATTGAAATAGAAGATCTTTAAGAAGAGGTCATTTTGGCTCTGCGCCTGTGGCTCTAGCAGCTAGGGTGCCAGCCACATATACCTGAGCTGGCAGGTTTAAATCCAGCCCGGGTCTACCAAACAACAATGGCTGCAACCAAAAAATAGCTGGGTGTTGTGGTGGGCGCCAGTAGTCCCAGCTACTTGGGAGGCTGAGGCAAGAGAATTGTTTAAGCCTGGGATTTGGAGGTTGCTGTGACCTGTGATGCCACAGCACTCTACCCAGGGCGACAGCTTGAGGCTTTGTCGCAAGAGAAAAAAGGAAGAGGTCATTTTCTCCTTTAGGATTTTGGAGAGGATTCATAGTAGAAAGTAGCCTCATTGTGGAAAAAAAAAAATAGAGGAACAAATACTAATATGGCTCAAAAAATGTAATAGGTTGAGTTTTCTAAATTGATATTGAAGTGATAATGAAAAAAGTGTGATCCGAAACTGGGGGTTCTTAACATTGGGTTTAAGGACTTCAAGAGTTGTGTTTAAGAATGAGACCAGGCCAGTGCAGTGGCTCATGCTTGTAATCCTAGCACTTTAGGAAGCCGAGGCAGGAAGATTGCTTGAGCCCAGGAGCTTGAGGTTGCAGTGAGCTATGATGATAACACTGTAGTCTAGCCTGGGTGACATGGGGGAGATACTGTCTAAACAACAGCAACAGAGTGATTTGCACAATTTTCAGGAAGTCATATTCAGTTTCAAAAAATGTATTCAACATTAGCCTTTATATATATGAGAAACTTAAAAAATTCGATTGTTTTAAAATATTACCCATAGAAAAGTAAGATTATAAATTGGTTTTGGCACAAGTAATTTGAGTATATTGTATAAAGGCTTCTGAGACTTAGGAAGCATGGCCCACATTGCAAATTTTAATGCACACACACACATCCCTATATATCTTTCTGTAGAGAATATTAGTGCTTTTGTAATGCTTTCAGCAGTGAATATGAATGGTCTTGAGTAATGGTTTTCAGCTTCTTTCAACTTAACCAAATGTAGGTGGGACAGCTGCTCCTTATCTTACCTATGCCATTCAACATCAAGAAAAGCAAATGTTAGTATGAATGATGCTGTCCTATAAAACAGTGGTCTATAAGATTAAACAAAAGTGATTTTGTTATATAATACTTACCACAACAGTAGATTCTAAGTTATTGAGAGAGTATAAAATCAGAGATGAGGGTTTACAACAGGCAGGCGTCCTCAAACTACGGCCCGGGGGCCACATGTGGCCCCCCTAGGACATTTATCTGGCTCACCAAGTGTTTTTGCTGCTGCCTGTCCTGCTTAGCAGCTGACTTGTCCTGGGGCCCACAGTTCAGCCCTCCAGTGGTCTGAGGGACAGTGAACTGGCCCCCTGTTTAAAAAGTTTGAGGACCCCTGGTTTACAGTATAGGTAATTTTTTTGGAGGTGGGTATGTTGTGTGTGTGTGTCTGCTATAGCAGTAGGGACTAGGTTTATTTTTATTTTAACCATACCACATATGAGTCTTATTATTAGAAAGTACAGGACAACAATATAAATGCTGTAAATATGTACCACTGCACATTGTGAGATTAAATCAGATAATCTCAACAAATAAAATTTCTAATGATAAAATTAAAGTATGAAATTTATATTTAAAAAGCAAGAATAGCAGCATTGTAAGTTATGACTGACTTAGGACCACATAGATGTTACAGTAACAACAAATCATCCTCCTAGAGAATTGTATAACTTCCCAGAGTTTCAGTTGATGGTATGTGTGAGTGCACAGTAGGCACTTTGCAGAATTATTTAGTAGCCTGAGTTCTTGGTAAAGTAGTTCCCAGTTATTCATATACTCTGCTAACTTGCTGATATTAATTTTATCAATACAGATTTTTAGGACTGGCCCAACTCACTTAGTAGGCAACTGGTAAGTAGCTCATGGTTTATTAAAAAAAAAAAAAAACTAGTATCTGTGGAATTATACATGTGTTTACTAGTGGTTCTAGAACCCTATTTTTAAAAACTCTAGTGTATTAGATGGATATTTTGAATAGGATTAGTGCCCTGGAGACTATTTGTATAATGGCCTCTCTCTTTTAAAAACGATCAGTCTAAATGCTTCTGATGACCATATACCGTTTCTTTTTAGATATATCCTTTTATTTACCAACCTTCTTCAATCCGGCTCTGAAGTTGAGATCAATAGCTGTATGTGAATAATATTTTTTCCTTTGCTATGTTTTTCCTATCAAATTGAAATACCCTGATGCTATCTTCCCTTTTTGAAAACACAAAGGAGGATTAGGCCATATAATGGACTATTTATGTGTCAAATTAGACGTTTTACTCTGAGGCTGTTTTTGAGTTATGTGAGTAGTAAAAATATGTATTAAGCTGCCAAGCCTTTAAAAAATGCATATTATTTAGCTGATAGCCTGTAACTGTCTGATGGACTCATAATGGTGTTTTGAGTAAATATAGATTTGAATAATTTGTGAAATTTATGTTTACATGTATATTAAATAGCTTGGGTAGAGAGTGACCAAAAGTTATTACCAGTTGACAGCTGCTGTCTGGTGACCAATTTGAAGTGAAATTGGTAGGATTTCTTTCAGTGTGGAGTAAACAGATTTCTCTATAAGGGGAGCAGACTGTATTATCATCCATGTGTGGGACCTCAGCCCTGGCAGCCTGTATGTTAGTTGAATGAGACCTTGGAGTAAAATCTCTCCATTTCATAGTGAACTGCTACATCTTAGGTTCACACTTGTGATTTATTTTATTTTGTAGGAAATTTATAATTATGTTCACAGAATATAGGCTGTACATAACAACATACTTGGCTTTGGGACGAGGGTCCATGATTATTTTTCTTTTTTAATTTAAAAAAAAAAACTTTTTAACGATGGGGGGTTTCCCTGTTTTGCGCAGGCTGGCATTGAACTCTTGGCCTCCAGTGATCCTTCCAGCCTGTTAAGTAGTTGGGACTGCAATCTCAAGCCACCACTGGCTTATTATTATTATTTTTTAATAAACAAGAACAGTCATACATATTTATGGGGCACACAGGGATGTTTTGATAAATATGAAATATGGTAATCAGGTCAGGATAATTAGTGAATCCATCATCTTGAACATTTATCATTTCTTTGTGTTGGGTACATTTAATACATTCCAAGCTAATTGTTAACTGTTGCCATCCCATAGTGCTATAGAGCACTAGAACTTATTCCTCTTATCTAGGTATTATTTTGTATTCTTTAACATATCTGTTTGTGTCACCCCCCCCACCCCCTCTCATGTTTGTTTCTTTGTAAACTACTCTTTGGTACAATGATCTTGAAATTTTTATGGTCATGTGTCCTTATTGAGAATAGATATTTCTATATTTGTTCACTTCTAAGTTACATAGATATTTATACATATAAAACTCACCCTCAGATTAAGAGTTTAAAGCAATGATTTTCAACGAACTGATCATTTTTAAAGATTGTTAATTAAATCATTTTTGAAAGAAGTGCAAAGCACAGTAAGTATATATATATATATATTTTTTTTTTAACTTTTTTTAGATTAACATAATCTAAGTGTGCCATGGAAGTTTAACTATAGTTTCAAGTGTGCTTTGAGATAAAAAAGGTTGGAAAACACTGGTTTAAAGGATTGAGATAAAAAAAAATATATACATAGATGGTTAGATTTGCTTTTTGAATCCTTTTTAGCATACCCTGGGATGCACAGACCCTACATTGGAAATCAAGTCTCTCAGGACATTTTAGTGTCTTGAAACCTTTGTGTAGTGGAAAGGGCATTGTGGATTGTAAAGTCATTCAAAACTTGGGCAAATCATTCAACTACCTTGATCTCTTAATTTTTTCATTTGTAAAATACGGATTTTTGCTGGGGGGCTTGTCACAGAGATTACTGATAGTAAATGTCAAATGTCCACTTTGACCTTGCCCACAAAATCACTTTCTCTGAGGCTTACTCTGACTTAAAATAGCTCCTCTCTTCTAGTTCCTTACTTAATTTTTCTACTTAAAATAGCTTTCTCTCTTCTAGCTCCTTTCTTAATTTTTCTATTAAAGGAATTTTTTTACCATCTGAAGGAATATTGTTTAAGGGTCTGCTGGTTTAGAAGCTTTGGGAAGAGAGCTCTTTTTTTAATTTGAATTTTTTATTCTGTTTAGTGCTGTATCTACAGCTCCTAGAAAACTGCATGTATAGCACATAGTAGGTACTCAATAAATATTAGTTGAAATTCAAATGTTGGTCACTTAGTGGTTGGTTAATAAATACAGTTAATGGCTTTTGTTGAGTGCCTTCCATGTAGTTGATCGTCTAGGATAGAAGGAATAATTCTCAAGGGATGACTTACTCTCAGTGGGATCGAAGGTACTAAAGAGGATGGATTTTTTTTTCCTTGCATGTATCAGGCATAAAGAAGTTAGACATAAAGTCTCTAGCTATGGATCTGAGCCACATGGTTCAGATGCCTCTTCTTGCCCTCATTAGCTCCCTGCCTTTGCCCACTGTGCCATTCAGCTGAGAATTCATTGAGGCCACTGCTGATAGGGGCCATGTGTGTGCCTTTGGGGTTGGGAGGGAATAGCACTTCCAGTGGCTATTGGCCTACCAGGGCAATACCTCTAACCTCTACAAAACTGTCCCCTTGCTCAAAGACAGACAACCTCCGTATCCTGTGTCTGTTCCAGGTTGTGGAGAGAACAAACAAGTTTTTGCATGTTTGACAGAGAGGACTAGAGCGGAGAAAACCACACCTTTGGAAGACTTGGATGACTCTGAAATGAGAAATTGTTTAGAAACACCTATCATTTTTAAGGCCTGTCATTTTAAAGGCCATCCTTCTGATAGGGCTATGGAATAAGGACATGTGAAAGGCTTTCCAGTGTTGCTCTGGGAATATATAGTATAGTGTTTTGGTTGGAGAATTGAATGAATATGAAGTTGGGGAATACTTACATGTATGAACCATCACAGGTGTAGTTCTGTAGCCTGTAAGCATTAAAAAATAGCATTTATTTTATTGCTTTTTAAAAAAATTTGGTTCTTCTGTGTTCTCTTATGTGTTGTCTCTTTAGTTGATGGAGAGTTGCACTTAACTTTTTCTTTAGGAAGATGGAGAAGTATATTCTGAAATAAGCTGGTATTCTTGAACTTGACCATTTTAAAGGGTCATGGTGGATAGCAATCTTGGTCATGTTGTGGGTGAGAATTGGAGGATGGTTTCTTTGTTCTATATTCTAACAACTCACTTGTTAAGGGGGTTTTATGCTGTTTCAGAGGGAGGTACGAATGTGCCCAAGCACATAATAAATTATTAATAGCTCTATTTTCAAGCTTGGATGAAAATGTAAATATATCAGTCTTCTGAAATCCTTCTAGGTTCTAGCTTTCAAAAGCTGATGAAGGATGCACTGCTGGAAAGAACTGTTTCTAAAGATGATCTTCCTTAAAAATAATTTACAAACATTAGAACTTCCTCACTTTAACTTTAAGAAAAGAATCTCTCATGGCAGTTAAAAATGTCAGGGTAGATGGAAATGGTGAGTATAACTGTGTGGTACTATGAAAAGAGTGAGAGGTTTGGGGTTGTATAAACCTTAGTAAAAACTGACTCTGCCACTAATAATAGGTGCTGTGGTGAATGACTTACACTCCATCAGCCTCAGTTTCCTCTTCTGTAGGATGAGGATTATATTTATTTTTTACTGTTGTGGAGAAGTGGAGAATTGTGCAACGGATGTGAAAACATCTGTCAGTACCTGGTGTATTTTGGACTTTCAGTAAATCTTAGCAGCCCATTTCCTCTTTTTGGGGGGGTAAAGCTACAGGACATTCTTGGCAAATAGTTCAAGTACTTGATGCCAAAGGGAAATTTTAACTCATGCCATGTGACAGTTTTTTGTGCACAAGCATGGGATTCTGGAAATGAAAAGAGGTTAATTTTTTTCTCTTGTTCATTAGGGTTAGCCAAGTTTTTCTTGGCCTTTGACAACTATTGAAAAGGACCAATTTGTTGCCTCTAGAGGTGTGTATTATTTTTGGCTGTTAATGTACTTGCTTGCTTGTTGTAGGGGCTGAAACCTTTTCTCTTACCCTTAAGATTCCTGCAATTTCATGTGCTTATCCAACAGTGATTTGTATTTCATAGAATCGAGGAGTATTAGATGTAAAGGAGATACTCTGGTGTGATCTCTCTCTCTCTCAGAAGAATAAGTAAAAGACTTGCTCAAGTTGTACAGCTAGTTAGTGATAAAGTTAGAATTGCAAGAGGATCTGATTTCCACATTGCTTTAGATTAGTGGTTCTAAAACCATCGCTAATGGACCACCAGGATCACTTAGGAGCATGTTAGAGATGCAAATTCACCCCCCCCCCCCACTTTAATAAGCCTTCTGGGTGTTTCTGATGCCTGCTAAAGCTTGGGAACTGCTACTCTGCTCTTTATAGTATTTGGTGGGGAGATGGGAAGATCCTGGTAGATTTGCTGCGTTTCGTGGACATCTTCATTTTACATTTCAGATATCTCCTGCCATTTTCATGTCTCTGAAAACAATTCCAACTTGTGGTGATGGCTTTCTTAGACTTATGTGTGATTGCTGCTGAAGCAGTAGTGAATCTGATGTTTGTTCTTTGTTTACTCCCTGTTACCATGTACTATTTCTGAAATTTGACTACCCATTAAAAATAGAGATTTCTATGTCTCCCTGTTAGAGATTCTGAGGGTTGGACATCAGTGAGGATAAGGTGGAGAATCTTTAATTTTTGAAAGTTCTGTGGGTAATTTTGATGCCTAGCCATGTTTGGGAGAAAACTGCATTACAGAAATAAAGAATGAAACATAAGTCAGACTCTTTATAGATTTTCATAAGTGGTACAGTTGGCCTTTTGTTGTTCTGTATTTGGGTGCTTAGCAGACAAGAGTTATCTAAAAGAAGTAATTATAGTTATAATGCCAACTTTGAAAGGTGAAAGCAGATTGAAATCCATTATTTCACAAGGTGCCCTTACTGTTTATAGTTTCAGTATAGGTATGGCATTGAGCAATAAAATTACTTTTCCCTGCTTTTCAAAAAGAAATATGTCTTTGAAATTAAAAGTAAATGGAGTTTAAAATATGTACTGTTTTATAAAGGAGAAAAATTCCATGGAAATAATTTAGATGTTTCCAGAAATGGGTATTCTGTGGAAGAGAAAGTGGCAGTTTATATATGATCATCTGCACATATTATTTGTTTAATTATTTAAAATACATAAGCAAAGGAACAAAAATTACAATATTTTCAAGTTGACAAAACATGAAATACTACATTATGTAATTTTATTTTTCACTTTAATAAAACATACAACAAAATACATAATAAGAGTTTGGAAAATTCTAGTCTGATATTGGATAAGATCCTAATTTGGATGATTTGATGATACTAGAGTGAGATCCAGCTAAACCGTGCTTTTTAATACTCATTTAAAAAACAAATTAACAATGATACTTAATTGGGCAAATATTAACATCAAATTAAAAAATCTATTATTTTAAAACAAGATTGATAGTAGAGACCAACAGATAGGATTTTTAAAAATAGGTATGATGTTTGTATTACTTTGGAATACCTTAAGTACCTGCATTTTGAACATTTTTTGTTTTAATGAATTGAAAAAAGTCAGGGTCCTACCCTCTCTTCTGGAATAAACCTAACATTTTCTCCAAAATTACTTTTATTTTGAATCTTTGAAATTGAGTATGGTAGTTAGGCAGCAGACAGACTTTTTTTTAAAATGTGATTTTTAAACATGGTTTCTTTGTCAGCAGCTTCTGTATTATGGGAGAACATAACAATGGGCCTCTGGAGAGTTGCTTGCTTTCAGTCTACAAAGAGGAAGAAACTCTTCCTGGCATTTTTATCTTGTGGGCCCTAGGTAAAAATATATTATTACCAAATCAACAATTTTTAAAAATTGCTACTCCTTGAAGATTTTAACATATCCCTGGATAGTGAAGCATATGCATCTATCAGATTAAGGATGAGAATTCAGTTTTGTGTACTTTCTTCAGTTCCAAGGACATGTTTAGTTTTGACCTTAAGACAGAGAAACTTGATGTCTCTAGAAGCCTGAAGCAAGCCTCAGTGGACCTCTGCTCGTCTCTTTTTAGTCAGGTCACACTTTCTTAGGGAAAGAAAGGCCAAGAAACTGAGAACTCCCTCCCCAGATCCGTTTCCTTAGTAACACCATCCTTCCTTTATACCTGCTGCAGGTGTCTGTACTGGGTAGCTTTCCCTTCAAAACATACCCCAGTTAGGGTATAGATTTTTTTTTCTTTTTAAAGACATAGGGATGAATTATTTTCAGAACAGCATCAGGGTGCTTTAGCTCATTGTTGACATGTCATTGATGTCTGTCTCCATGTGAAAACATTGCTCTCCCCTCTTTAAACACTGAATATCTTTACCAAGTTATCTAGAAGTGTTAGAAACACCAGTGCATAGTTTGGGATTGCCCAGAAGACTTCCATGACCATGCACAGAGGGGGAGGAGAATGAGATCCTTCCTGACTGTCTTTTACTTGTTCAACTGGAGATTAATGCGGTGTGATCTCTACTTTACCCTAAGAGTCTGACCTTCTTGTCACTTTGTATAACATTAATTTTCTAATGTGTGCTGGTGAGTTCGAAAAAAAATTTTTTTTTTTATGTCTCAGCAGTTGGCTTGACTTTTGTATTTTCTTTGGTAAAATATGTATGTCTATGTCTGTGCTATGAGTAGTGGGAAATAGATTAATAAAAACCACTAAACTAGCATGGCATATGTAATTAATTAACAAAACCAGAAAAGGTGGTTCATGGTTGTTTGTAAACTTATTTCCAAACATCTAAGCCATGTTCAGTTATTTTATTCAGCTATCTGACTTCTGAGGTGTGAGTTAAGAAACTGTAGCATATGGCTCAGTGCCTGTGGCTCAAGTGGCTAAGGTGCCAGCCATATACACCTGAGCTGGCAAGTTCGAATCCAGCCTGGGCTCACCAAACAACAATGATGGTTGCAACCAAAAAAAAAAAAAAAAGCTGAGTGATGTGGCAGGCACCTGTAGTCCCAGCTACTTGGGAGGCGGAGGTAGGATAATTGCTAGAGCCCAGGAGTTGGAGGTTGCTGTGAGCTGTGATGCGACAGCACTCTATCCAGGGCCACAGATTGAGGCTCTGTCTCCAAAAAAAAAAAACAAAAAAGATCCTGTAGCATATATTTATTATGTACAGAAACTGTTGGGCATTGGTTCGCAAACTTTTTTTTTTTTTTTTTTTTGAGACAGTCTTACTTTGTCACCCTTGCTAGAGTGCTGTGGCATCATAGCTCACAGCAACCTTAAATTCCTGGACTCAAGTGATTCTCTTGCCTCAGCCTCCTGAGTAGCTGGGACAGGTGCTTGCTACAATGCCTGGCTATTTTTTTTATTTGTTTTTTAAAGAGACGAGGTCTTGCTCTGGCTCAGGCTGGTCTTAAACCTGTGAGCTGAGGCAATCCACCCTCCTCAGCTTCCCAGAGTGCTAGGATTACAGGCATGAGCCACCATGCCCAGCCCTAGTTCTTAAACTTTAGTTTGTGTTAAAATCACCTGCAAGGCTCATTAAAACACAGAGTGCTAGATATCTTCTAAAGATTCAGTATGTTAGGGAAGGGCCTGAAAATTTGCATTTCTAATGTGGCCTTACTCTGAAAGTCATTGCTTTAGAATGTAGAACTCTTGCTCTTCTTTGCCAGGGATAAAGGAACTGAAGTCTTCCTTTTCTTTTCTCTGAAACAATGCCTCTTCTAAGCAAACCTCCAATAACTATCTGTATACTGTATCTGTGGTGCAGTACACTGAGCTAGATGCATTGGAGATAAATAAAATGGTTTCTGCCCTTGGGGAACTCACATTTGAGAAGGGATTAAAGTAAGAAACCCAGCAATCATGATCCTGTATGAGAAATGCTGTGGTGCAGATGTCAGGAGGTAGACATTTTAGAAAGGCTATGAGGTGTAGTCTAAAGCCTTTTCTCAAACGGTCTCAGCTTTATACTGATAGGAATAAGTGAAAGAAAGTGAATGTTCTGCAGCTAAGCATTTTGTTAACTTGCAGGTCAGTTTCCTTTCTATTTTGACTTCTCAAACTATATATTTACATACTCCAGAATTGGCTTTGTCAGCTCTCTGCTCCAGCTTTTGTGGAAGAATCTTTCCTCCTTTTCCTTTTACATTTCAAAATTATAATTTTAGACATTGTCCACTGTGGCAGCACGATTTGTAACAAGACCAGGTTAAGTGATCCTGGTTGAGCTGATTTATGAGACAGCTTCAAAAATTCATGAGGTACCAGGGGAACTTTCTGCAGTGGGATTAGCATGCCACTTTTCCTTTCACCTCTTCAAATGGATCAGACATTTTATGATAACACGGCAATTTATAGTGGAGCCTTTTAGATCATGGCCCTGCTGATTAAGACAAATCTGAGGAGGGAAGGGCAGGATGCTACTTTTCGAAGTGCAGGGACTTTGAGTAAAAGAAGTCTATGCATGACTTAATTATGTGTAGAACTCTCTTGCTAGGGCAACTTTTTCTTTTTGGTGATCTGCTATTGTCCTATTAATGTTACTAAAGAGTATCTTAGGTCATTAATCATTTTCCCATAATTTTAAGCACAGTGAAATATGAGGTGTGTGTATGTTAGAAATTGAGCAATGTAGTTAACTTTTCTCCTTGCCCTGTGCAAGTCTTCTGTAGAGAGGAACAAACGCTGTGGCCAAAACCAGTGACAGGTTACAGTGCTTTCCTCATTTTATTGATTTGTCATTTCTTTTTTTTTTTTTTTTTTTTGAGACGGAGCCTCAAGCTATCCCCCTGGGTAGAGTGCCATGGCATCACAGCTCATAGCAACCTCCAACTCCTGGGCTCAAGCGAGTCTCCTGTCTCAGCCTCCCAAGTAGCTGGGAC
>CAUYQV010120084.1:0-15596 GCA_963574575.1 Galagoides demidoff | reverse complement strand
ACTACAGGCGTCCGCCACAGCGCCGGCCATTTTTTGGTTGCAGCCATCATTGTTGTTTGGCGGGCCCGGGCTGGGGATTCGAACCCGCCACCTTAGGTGTACGTGGCTGGTGCCTTAGCCGATTGAGCCACAGGCGCCGAGCCGATATATACATTCTTAACCCAGATTGATCTATGGCTTGTCCTATATGTATTTTCAGTTTTATTTTAGAAGTCTTTTTTTTGCATTAAAGAAGACTGTTAAATAATACTACATAAGGAATATAAAAATTATGCAAGACAAACACTACGGCAAGTAGCCAAACAACAAATTAGGAAAAATATTTGCTACTCTTGTAGATAAAGAGCTAATTTCCTAGCTTGGCGCCTATAGCACAGTGGTTACAGCACCAGCCACATACACTGAGGCTGGTGGGTTCGAACCTGGCCCCGGGCTGCTAAAACAATGACAACTGCAACAAAAAAACAGCTAGGCATTGTGGTGGGCACCTGTAGTCCTAGCTACTTGGGAGGCTGAGGCTTGAGAGAATTGTTTAAGGCCAAGAGTTTGAGGTTGCTGTGAGCTGTGATACCATGGCACTCTGCTGAGGGTGACATAGTGAGACTGTCTCAAAAAAAAAAAAAAAAGAAAGCTAATTTCCTTAATATATAGTTTCTACTCTGGAATTTTTGACATTGACATATCTATTTTATTCCTCACAGGAGGGCAGAGGTGTGGTCCTATCTGAGGTAAGGGTCATTTCTAAGCCCTGAATGGATGAGCTCAGGTGTTAATGACTGTAATTATTTACTTGAAAACGTTTTGTCTCCTGTTCTCTAAATGCAAGTGATCTTTCCTCTTTCCTAAGTTTCTAACAGTTCAGAAAAAAAAAGCATTAGTTCTGTACAAGGGTCAGAATGTGATAGTAGTTTTAAGAATTTGGGGCTCGGCGCCTGTGGCTCAAGTGGCTAAGGTGCCAGCCATGTACACCCAACGTGGCGGGTTCAAATCCAGCCTGGGCCCGCCAAACAACAATGATGGCTGCAACCAAAAAATAGCCGGGTGTTGTGGCTGGCACCTGTGGTCCCAGCTACTTGGGAGGCGGAGGCAAGAGACTCGCTTGAGCCCAGGAGTTGGAGATTGCTGTGAGCTGAGATGCCATAGCACTCTACCCAGGGGGACAGCTTGAGGCCCCTGTCTCAAAAAAAAAAAAAAAAAAAAAGAATTTGGGATAGACAATTATTAGGAAGCAAAGAGTCATCTTGTTGCTGGATAAAACAAACCATTTGGAGAATTTATAATTCCCATATTCAGATCCAAATTAAAGTGGCTACTAGGTGATGGGGTTGCAGCAAACCTCCCTATGTGTGGGAAGCAAATACATTCTCTTTCACAAAACGAACTTACAGCACCCAGGAGAAAATATAGACAGTATTTCATAAACAAGCCTTTCCCTAATGACGTCAGTTCACAGAACATGTTTGAATATTCTTACCGCCTGTCTGGAAAGCTACACTGTCCACTCTAACAATTGTATTGCTCTAGATGGCCCATTTTTCCCCCCCGAATATAACATTTATATACGAGGGAATGTTCCATGTGGCCTTTTTCTTTGTTGTATCATTTCTGTTGTTTTGGTTATGATTTCATTTGACAGCAATCTTCAGCTGATAGCTGGATACGGTTATTAACACAGCTGGCCAATTTCATCACAGAATAACACAACTATGTAAAATGGAATTTAGACTTTTTTTTTTTTTAAGAGACAGAGTCTTACTTTGTTGCCCTTGGTAGAGTGCTGTGGCATTGCAGCTCACAGCAACCTCCAGCTCTTGGGCTCAAGTGATTCTCTTGCCTCAGCCACCCAAGTAGCTGGGACTACAGGCACCTCACAACACCCAGCTATTTTTTTGTTGCAGTTTGGCTGGGGCCGGGTTTGAACCCTGCCACCCTTGGTATATGGGGCTGGCGCCCAACTCACTGAGGTCACAGGCGCCGCCTGGAATCTAGACTTTTCAAAATCTAGGATCAAGGAGATGCTTTTGCTGGATTTTATATGAATCTTATCAAAAACTGTTAAAAACTTTTTAAAAGAAAGGAGATTAAAGTAAAGCCAGTTCTGTGAAACAAGAAACTAATTTCTAGAGCAAACACAGCATTTAGGAGCCAAATCTCTTACTAAAGACCAGTAACAGAAATTGTTCCCTAGCTTGTCAGCATCTGATAAGATTATCTGACATAAATGGTGTTTTTTCAAAGGAAAACATGTGAGGATTTTGAAGAGGCAGACAGGCTGTAGCTCAGAGCTGGGGAAACAGCCAAAGTCTGCTTGGAAGGTATGTTGACACTAAAGAGAAACAGAGAAGCAAATGACTCTTTTATCTATTTTCAACCTTGAAGGAGTACAGCATAGATAGGGCATATCAAGTCAATGAAGGGGAGAGAAGGGAGGTGGTTGGGGAGGTATAAATTTATCACTGCTATCCAAAACGACATTAAACAAACATTTATTGAGCTATTTGTCAGACACTGCTCTTAAGGAACTCATGGTCAAGTAAGGAAAACAGTCAAATAAATATAATAATATGCAATGTGATAAGCATATGTGCTTGGTATGGAGGTAGCACAGAGGAAGTGTCTGAGAAGTCCTTCAGGAAGAGGTGATAATGTGAGCTGGATGCTGGCAGATAGAGACTTACAGGCATGTAAAGGCAGGGGTGGGAGGCATGACAGGCAAACGGGGAGCATGAGTAAAGGCACTGAGGTGGGAAACCACATGTTTCTTGTTACTGGGATGATTGAAGGAGACAGACAATGTATGAAGCCAGAGATCATGACTGGTCTTTTCATGACATTTAACTCTTTTAATATAAGTAGAAAATGAAGGTCGGTAAGTAGGAAAGATACATGAACCGACCATGGCTTGAAACAATTGCTTAGGCTGAAGCCTGAGAGATGACACACAGAAAGGCAGACAATCAGTTAGAAGGTAGTTGCAATAATCTAGGCAAAAGATGATGAGGGCTGGAATTAAGGGGATCTGGCTTATTTGGTTAACTTTGGCTTCTTCAGGCCCATTTCCAGAGCTGGCCTCCAGAGTGGCTAGAAGGTCTTAAAGCTAGTCCTGATGTCCTTGTCCATAACACAAGGGAGAAGAGGGAGTGGTGACCAATCTTGCCACCTTACTGACTTTTCTTCCATGTTGTTCTGTGATAACTTTGAGAGATGGAAGGAGGTCATCTCAATGGTGAAATCTGGATGTTGAGAAGATGGCATCTGGAAGGATAAAGAGGTTGCAAAAGGAGGACAAAAGCAACTAGGATATTCTAATGACCTGTTTTTAGAAAACCTGATATGCAGGCTCGGTGCCTATAGTTCAGTGGCTAGGGTGCCAGCCACATATACTGGAGCTGGTGGGTCTGAATCCAGCCTGGGCCTACCAAACAACAATGACAACTACAATGGAAAAAAAAATAGCTGGGCATTGTGGAGGGCGCCTGTAGTCTCAGCTACTTGGGGGGCTGAGGCAAGAGAATCATTTGAGCCCAAGAGTTTGAGGTTGCTGTGAACAGTGATGCCACAGCACTCTGCTCAGGAAGACATAGTGAGACTCTGTCTCAAAAAAAAAAAAAAAAAAAAGAAAGAAAGAAAATTTCTATTAGTATTTCATTATATGCTAAGATATACAGGGTATCCCAAAAGTCTCCATAAAAAGAGAAAATGGGAAAGTGTAGTTAAACCTATTTTTACTTACAAAATATTCATTACAAACTTTTATAAAGAGGTGGCCAACGCATAGAAAATATTTTGTACATAAAGGTACATTTAGCTACAATTTCCCATTTTCTCTGTGTATGGTGACTTTTAGGACATCTTATATTTCACTGATTCTAAGATTCACTTTGTCCCTCAAATTTTAACATCTCGTAAATTGGGATAGATCTTACAATTGGTGTGATAATAAATAATTATGTCATTTTAACTGGCAAAAGTTTTTTGTTTTTGTAATGGTACATAAAATAATGGACATGTAGTTTCTTAAAGTTAATGGTGACTTAGATTTGATGGAGTCATATAAATTGTTGGAAACATTGTGACCACTGTATTTTTCTTAGGCAAAAATTGTGTTATTCAGGTCAGGTTGTAGATATGAGACCCCCACCAAATAGCTGCAGGTCACAGACCAGTTTTTTTGTATATAAAAATATAAATGAGTTTGCCATGGGAGGAAACATCACAATTCAATGGGTCATTATAAATTTTAAATGATCATATGGTATAAGTTAGGAAGGATCATGGACACTTAATAAACATCATTATAGATGAAAAAGCAAATCAAAATCCATTTGCTATGAGTGCTAAATTATAGGGCTATTTTCACATAGCAAAGATATACACTTCTTTTCTTTTTTTTTTTTTTTTTTGAGACAGATCCTCAAGCTGTCACCCTGGGTAGAGTGCTGTGGCATCACAGCTCCTCCTGGGCTCAAGCAATTTCTCCTGCCTCTGCCTCCCAAGTCGCTGTAACTACAGGTGCCTGCCACAATGCCTGGCTATTTTTTGGTTGTAGCCATCATTGTTGTTTGATGGCCTGGGCTGGATTTGAACCCGCCAGCTTAGATGTATGTGGCTGGCGCCTCAGCCGCCTCAGCCACAGGTGCCGAGCCAACAGATACATTTCATTCTAACTCGTATTTAAATACTATTTTATAATAGTGTAATTATTGCACATATATATTACGTATTCAAACCAGTTAAATACAACATGATCTGAGTGTACAAGCAAACTGACATGAAGTTTTGTTTTTTAAAATCTTGAGATCTGGTATATATATATATAAATAATTTAAAATTTTATTGTACACTTTATTTTTATTTATTTATTTGCTTGAGACAGAGTCTTACTTTGTCGCCCTGGGTAGAATGCCATGCTATCACAGCTCACAGCAACCTCAAACTCTTGGGCTCAAGTGATCCTCTTACATCAACCTCCCGAGCAGCTGGGACTACAGGTGCTGGCTACAATGCCTAGCTATTTTTTGATACGGGGTCTTCCTCTGGCTCAGGCTGGTCTGGAACTCCTGAGCTCAAGCAATCCACCCACCTCAGCCTCCTAGAGTGCATGGATTACAGGCATGAGCCACTATGCCTGGCCTATTGTACACTTTAAAACATGAATTATTTTTAAAATCCTGAGGCCATAAAGTGTTATTCTAGTAAGAAATTTGTATTACTAACATAAAACCTCTATTTAGTTCACATCCTTCTTGAATTTCATTTTTAGGATTTCTTTCAAGTATAGTAATACAATGTGTTTGTTATAAGACTATTAGTCTTGGGCTGGGCAATGTGACTCATGCCTATAATCCCAGCACTTGGGAGGCTGAGGTGGGTGGACTGCTTAAGCTCACAAGTTCAAGATAAGCCTGAGCAAGAGCAAGACCTTGTCTCTCAATGCTTGAACCCATGAGTTTGAGGTTGGTGTGAATTAAAATGCCATAGCACTCTACCAAGGGTAATCAAGTGAGACTCAGTCTCAAAAAAAAAAAAAAAAAAAAGAAAGACTATTAGTCTTATAATTTCTATCCATTATCACCAGGAAGCCATAACTCTTTTTGCTGCTCTGGGTGGTTATATGCCTGTGCCCTTGGCAACAAGGGAGCTGGGAGATATAGCAACACTCTGTTGGGGAAGGTTACACTGACAGAAGTAAAGCAACATGTCCCTTCTGTAGCGCTGGGTCATATATCCAATTCCAGGATTATTGATGTCCTGGCCAGTCCCTTCCCCTCAGGCTGTCCTCTGGCTTCCCTCAGGGTGGTGTTAAAGAGACAGCAGCTGTTTCCAGCTGCATACTTTCTTTTAATCTGTCATGGACTCTTAAACTGCAGCTGCTTGGCATCTGCTTTTTCTGGATTTGCAGAGGGAGGAACTGTTTTGAGAAATAAATTCCTGAGCTTTGGACCATTCCACATGATGCTTAAAAAGTTGTGAAACATACATAAGATTTTGTTATGAGAAAAAATATCACAATTTATCATTATAAATTTTAAATGAGTTCAAGAGTCTTGTCTTTTTAGTAACATTGTTACCCTAACCAAAATGCACGCTCTTCTTATTTACATTCTCCCTAAATTGGCCATCTTAATATTGGTCTACTTCGCCTGGAAAATATGACACATATCTGTGGTTACTCTACAGTTTTTACTGCTCTGGTTTCACAAAAACACATCAAAGATTACTAATATTTCTCTAGATGCTCCAGTGTAGATTTGGAGGGAAGACAACAATCTTTTCTTGCAAAGGCCATAAGGAAGAGGCGTCTATTTGCGTAGAAGTACCAAAAGATACAGAAATTGCTTTGCTACAAACCAAGAGGAATTGATGAGTTGGGCCTTATAGGGTATTACCTTCTCTATGCATCCAAATAGCAACTTTACTCATAATATATCATCTTAACAGCTTAACTGTGTCACATACCACTCTACAACAAATAACACTCAGTTAAGCCATATTTTAATAAAAATTTAACATCTTGGTTTCCAAATTCAGGTGAAAAGAGCACCCCCCCTTTTTTTTGTTGACAGAGTCTCACTCTGTTGCTCAGGCTAGAGTGCTATGGCTTTAGCACATAGCAACCTTAAAGCCCTGGGTTCAAGTGATTCTTTTGCCTCAGCCTCCCAAGTAGCTAGGAGTACAGGAGTTTGCCACTAGGTCTGGCTAATTTTTTCTGTTTTTAGTAGAGATAGGGTCTTGTTCTTGCTCAGGCTGGTATCAAACACCTGAGTGCAAGTGATCTTCTGTCTTGGCTTCCCAGAGTGCTAGGAATATAAGCATGAGCTACTGTGCCTGGATGGAAAGAATTATTTTGATGGGAGAAATCTTTATTCCTAAATTACTAGAAGGATCACACAAAAATAGAAAAAGGCCACAATTATTTTCTGCTATAGTTTGGGCATATTGTAAAGTAATTTTTAGTCTTTAAAAAATATTTAGAAAAAGGAGAGGGGAAAAGTTTAGCTTGAAAGAAGATTCTGTTACTAGTAGTATGGAGAATCCAAAGGGAAAGAGGATTGAAAAGGAAAATTGCTATAATGCTGCCAAGAGAGTAGCATTACAGTGATTGTATTTTCTTTAATTTTCATTAAACATTTAATTCACAGTCAAATACCTGCCTTACAAGATATTCAGGGGGAAATATTTCAACATTATTGCAAGCCTAATGCTAGTCTGAAGTGGAATTGTGTATTAAAGTGGAGATTGCATAGTTCTGTCAGGGTTTAAAGGTTTCAAGTTCTAAAAAACCAGTTGTAGGCATTTGCAGAAATATTAAGGAGTTATATACATATTTAGGTACAGTCTCTCTCACACACACAGAGATGGGCCAAAATACTCTTACCTGCAAAGGATTAAAAATTTGATAGTATGTCTACATTGTTCTCTTTAGTTTAGGGTTAAGTAAAATCCTGCTTTATTTGGACTTGGCACATTTTGCACTATTTAAAGTACCTTGTACATCGCACTTTAAATTACTCTCCTAATGAGTACTTCTACTTGAAATGTTTATGGACAATTATGTCTAAAAGCTTGGTTGAAAACAACTTTTTGCACCTGTATCACAAAGTACTACTTAGTCACTGTTCAAACTGGATGAAGTTTTTAGTAATTCCTGAATAATGTAGAAATGTATTTCCTTAAATTAGGAGAACTAGAAAGTGGCAACTGTTAAAAATTAAATGTGATGAACTTTGTACCTTTAATTTTGGAGATATGTATTCCCTATAGCAGACTGCATCTGTGGGCATTTCTTGTCATATTTCTTTCCCCAAAACATGTGTTTTCCTTTATTTTTCCCCCCACAAAGAGATCCAAATACTGACAGACTCATTGTCATAAAATTAATTATTGATATTTCCTGATTAGTCATACCACTCTGATTTTTATAATAATGAATAAATAAATATACATTTAATGTACATTTCTTTCTTAGGTAGGTCAGCAATGGCCTAAACATAAGAGACCAGGCACCATCTCAGCAATGTTTTTTCTTTTTGTTTTTTTTTTTTTTGAGACAGAGCCTCAAGCTGTTGCCCTGGGTAGAGTGCCGTGGCATCACAGCTCATAGCAACCT
The DNA here is from genome assembly GCA_963574575.1 of Galagoides demidoff. Classification (NCBI taxonomy): domain Eukaryota; kingdom Metazoa; phylum Chordata; class Mammalia; order Primates; family Galagidae; genus Galagoides; species Galagoides demidoff. Next base: position 7,486 of record CAUYQV010120084.1, on the reverse strand, counting down.
CCAACTCCTGCGCTCAAGCGAGTCTCCTGCCTCAGCCTCCCAAGTAGCTGGGACTACAGGTGCCCACCACAACACTCGACTATTTTCTTTGTTGCAGCTGTCATTGTTGTTTGGCAGGCCTGGGCTGGATTCGAACCCGCCAGCTCAGGTGTATGTGGCTGGCGCCTTAGCCACTTGAGCTATAGGCGCCGAGCCAGCAATCTTTTTTCTTGTCTGTAATTATTTGCTTCTTTGAAAACTAAATCTTTATTAATAGCATTAAAAATCAAATTAGATAAACCAATGTTTGTTTTCTTTCAGGCAGCACATAGTAACAGAGCACAATGTTTTAGATTTGCACATTTGGAGATCCAGAGTTGAAAACAGCACAAACCATATTTGGTAAAATATAGGCCATTTGATTCTTTTTTTTTTTTTTTTTTTGCAGTTTGTGGCTAAAAAGCTGCAAAAAAACCTCTGGTGTATGGGGCCGGTGCCCTACTCCTTGACCCACAGGCGCCGCCTACACACTTATTCTTGAAAAGAGCTATGTGGAAACTGAGGAAAAAAATTAGGGAAGACCACATCTGACATGTTTACACTCTACCCAGAACAATGGTAATGAGTGCTTACTGGCAAAAAATTAGCAAAATAGCTCTTAGTGTAGTAAGTATTTAAACAGAGGAACTGAGATACACAGCCCTATTTCAAGACATACTTGAATATCTACCTGCAAGGTGCTCAGTGGAATCAAAGATGGATCCACGTCCACAAACAGACTTCTAGCCCTGGCTAGTGTTTTTCACCAGCCTTGTCATCTCATCCCCCTTCTTTCCAACAACCTTAAGGCTGTGCTTTAGATTTCAAAATAGTTAAGTTTGGGAGAACCATGGGGTTACACAGGGTTTCTTAGAGAAAAGAGGAAGTCTTAAAACAGGCATGTGGCTAATGAGTAGACAGAATCTAACTAATTCAGAAAGAAAGGACAAATTGGATGTGAAGAACAAAAGTGACAGAGTTAAAAATGTAACTGAATTTAAGCCCTTCTAAAATTAGGTGAATTATTTTTTAAGTGATAATACTAAAGGAATATTAGCACCTAATTCTCATTTTATTATAAAACCTCTTAAGAGGGCTTGGAGCCTGTAGCTCAAGTGGCTAAGGTGCCAGCCGCATACACCAGAGCTGGTGGGTGCAAATCCAGCCCAGGCCTGCCCAACAACAATAACAACTACAATCAAATCAAAAAATTGACAGGCGTTGTAGTGGGCACTATAGTCCCACCTATTAGGAGGCTGAGGCAAGAGAATCACTTAAGCCCAGGAGTTGGAGGTTGCTGTGAACTGTGATGCCACAGTACTCAACCCAGGATGATAAGCTTGAGGCTCTGTCTCCAAATAAACAAAACAAAACAAACAAAACAAAAACACCCAAAAACCTCTTAAGAGGATGTAATTGAACAATAGGAAATGGCCTACAGATTTAAAAAGCTAAACATTTAAATAGTAAAGGTAGCAAATTCCCTAGAAGTTTATATTCTGGATTAGACATCCCACGATACTTGCTTGAGCACTCGTGTTAGCTTGCTTTGTAGCTATGAACTTCCCTGCATTGTTGAGATGTCATTATAAGGATTGGAAGATGAAATTAGTCCACTGTAAAACATTACTGTTCAAATCTGTCCATTTAAATGATTTGTTGCATTAGAATCATTTTACAAGGTGCTATTACCTTAGTAGTAAGAAGAAAGTAAATGCTGTAACATTGATGAAAGCATTAAAATTCTGATTTGAAGATTTGAAAAAAAAAAAAAAAGAAAAGGGAAATCACTTGACTTTTTGTTTTGGCTGAATTGTTCTTCAATACAAAAGCCATAAGCCAGAAGACTGCCAAAGGTATATCAGGAAAAAGTAAGGGTAAGAGACACAGGGAGTCCACATAAATACAACACGTTCATGAGAGAAGACAGCAATGTCCGTGAACAGTACCTGTCTCTCCCCAGAGACTGTCGAAGCTGTTGATCTGTGCTCGTTCCACTTCCTCTTCATCTTTTTCTGGAAGATCAAGTAGGTAGGAAACAATCTGAAACAAGAAGCTGTGTCAGTTCAAAGTTCAGGTGGAAAACTATGCTACTGATGCCGTCTGTGAGAGTTAGACGATACCTGGAAGATCCAAGTATTACTAAATCTCTTACACACAAAAGGAATCAGAACTGACTTTCTTGGCAAAGAAACCTAGAGCTGTCACAATGAGCTTTTGTCCTATCAGGTACATGTTTCTCCAGAACACAATTCATATATACAGCAAATGATTAAAAGATTATATATTCTTCATGTGTAAGCTAAAGAAGCAATCCTTCATCTTCTCAATAAAAAAATCATAGAAAATAAATTTGAGAAAATTGAAGGCCTATATTTCTTCAGAGTAGAGACATTATCTGAGACTAGTATACAGAGTATGACCCCTAAAAATAAAAGTGATAGCTCTGCTTCCAGGAATTTGACTGTATAAAAGAATTTATTAACTTCATTTTACTTATGGGAAACTAAGGTTCTAAGAGATAAGAGAAATTGCCCAAGGTCTTTAAAGCTAATAAGCATCAAAGCTGAGACTAAATCTGGTCCTTCTGAGATTCTGAATGTTTTGCTCTTCCCATGCCACCTTGTCTAACCAGGTGACTGCAGGTCAAAAATTAATCCCTGTGAGCCTTCATGTCATTGTCTGTTAAATAGGGGTAGAAGCATGGGAAAGAATTAGATTAGATTAATTCTACAGTTCTTTCCAACTCTCATGTTCCTATGCCTATAATTTCAGGGACATTAGCATTAGAGTAGTCAAGTGCTTCGTGGTATTTAATCTCCCTATTATTCAGAGTAGCTATCAAAAATTCTTACTAGTTTGGCTGATAATTTTGTCTTTTTTTTTTTTTTTGAGAACCTCTTGCCTCAGTTTTTCTAGTTTTAGTAGAGACAGGGTCTTGCTTTTGCTCAGGCTGGTCTAGACCTTGTGAGCTCAAGCAATCCACCTGCCTTGGCCTTCTAGAGCACTAGGATTACAGGTGTGAGCTACTACATCCAGCCAGATAATTTTGTATTAATATAATTCTTTTCTCCTAGTTCCCAGATTCTTCAATATATACCTTGGAAAAATAATCCTATCACCTACTTCTTACCTCAGTGTAACCCATGCTGGCTGCAGCAATGAGGGCTTGTTGGATGGCATGGCTCTTCTTAAATACTCCTTGCTGTTGGCCAGCCATTGTCCAGTCACACTGAATCAAGAACTTGACAACCTCCAGATGACCTCGGAGTGCAGCATGAACCAAAGCACACTGCCCATTCTTATCCAAGTGATCCACCTAGGAGAGAAGACAGAATAATCTTTGTGAACAAAGATAAATGGCTGTACTCTCAATCTAGTTACATCAGCCCATTGCACATGTCTAGACTTCTAAGATTCATCCTTTCCATTTCTCAAACCAATCGCTGAGCAATTTATTTATTCATTTATTTTTTTTGAGACAGAGTCTCAACTTTGTTGCCCTCATTAGAGTGCTGTGGCATTATAGCTCACAGCAATCTCTAACTCTTAGGCTCAAGTGATTCTCTTGCCTCAGCCTCCCAAGTAGCTGAGACTACAGGCCCTACCACAACACCTGCCTATTTTTAGAGATGAGGTCTCGCTCTGGTTCAGGCTGGTCTCAAACCTGTGAGCTCAGGTGATCCATCTGCCTCAGTTCCCAAGTGCTGTGAGCCACTGTGCCTGGCCGATTAAGCAATTTAAAAGGTACTCTTCTCAGACTAGATCAATACTGATCAATACTATTGTCTCTGCTAGATGTCTCTCTGCAGAGAACTTCTTTTTCCCAGAAAAGATCAGGCTTTTGTTTTCACAATAAAGAAAAATAAAAAACAAAACCTCCAACTTGAGTTTCGTTTTCCTGAGGTACTTTCTCCTTTGTCCTCAAACAATTCTTTTCAGACCAAGATTTGAGAGACTCATAGCTCTGTTGAAACCTCCCCAAAACCCAAATCTTTGAAATCATAAAAGGGAAGAAAAAACATTTTGAAGTTGTAATTCTTTTGGTATTCCAAAGAAACAGTATATGTCATATCATGAATCACTCATTTGACCACTAAGCTTTGGCAATGTCTATTTCTCTCTACCAATGAGAGGACAGAATCTCAAAGCTCTAGCCAAAATGGTTAGAGGCACTTGGAGCTCAATGCCAGACTAAGCACTAATAGCAGTTTTTATAATTGCAGTGTTGGGCTCGATGTGTGTAGCTCAGCAGCTATGGTGCTGGCCACATACACCGGGGCTGGTGGGCTCGAACCTGGCCTGGGCCTGCCAAACAACAATAACAACTACAACAAAAAAATAACTAGGTTGTGGCAAGAGCCTGTAGTTCCAGCTATTTGGGAGGGTGAGGTAAGAGAATCGCTTAAGCCTAAGAGTTTGAGGTTGCTGTGAGCTGTGATGCCACAGCACTCTATCAAAGGTGACATAGTAAGACTCTGCTTAAAAAAAAAAAAAAAAATATATATATATATATATATATATATACATATATAATTGCAATGTTGGTTATAAGTTTAGGCTGAAAGAAGCATCTTATTAAGATCAATCTACCAGAAGGATCTTAGTCATAAGTTTTAATAGATAAGCAGTTATTTCTGGCAGGTAGGTGGTTACCTGGCTTGAGGTAGTTAAAGCACTTGAAAGATCTCTTCTGGTTCTTCCATTGACTTTAGTTCCACCCAGCCATACACATAATGAATTTTTTTTTTTTTTTTTTTGGAGGCTGAGTCTCACTTTGTCACCCTTAGTGGAGTGCTGTGGTGTTACAGCTCACAGCAACCTGAAACTCTTGGGCTCAAGGGATTCTCTTGCCTCAGCCTCCCAAGTAGCTGGGACTACAAGTGCCTACCACAATGCCTGGCTATTTTAAAAGTCGAGGTCTGCTCTGGCTTAGGCTGGTCTCAAACCTGTGAGGTCAGTTGATCCACCTCCTCGGCCTCCCAGAGTGCTAGGATTACAGGTGTGAGCCACTGAGTCTGGCCCACATAATGGATATTTACTGAATGTCTAGTATGTGCAAGGTATCATTTAGCAAAAGAAGGTGAAAAAGACTGTAATACAGATTCTGCTCTCAAGTACTTTTGAATAAGATAGGGGAGATGTGATCAATGTGACAAAAACATGGGTGTATAATGTCATAAGGTAAATAAGCACACAATAATACTTCAAAGGAAGGAAAAGTTAGTTCCCAGGTAAAATCAGGAATGGATTGTGAGGTAAAGGTCTATCTGAACTGGCTGAGCTAGGTAATGACTAATTTATTCTACTTTTTGTAAGGGTAGGATACCTGAAGGGGAAGTTTAAATTCTAAGGTTGAGGGGTGGCACCTGTGGCTCAAAGGAGTAGGATGCCAGCCCCATATACCGGAGGTGGTGGGTTCAAACCCGGCCCTGGCCAAAAACTGCAAAAACAAACAAACAAACAAAAAAAATTCTAAGGTTGAGAAGGTCTTCTGGGACCAGAGCATGGATATTTTTGAATCCTAGGTTATCTAGTTTGAATTTTAATCAGTAGCTGATAAAGTCATTAAGAACACTCATGCTCAGAACTTTATTTTCAAAAACTAAGGGGACAGATAAAAGAAACCATAGCTCCATGAAGAAATGGTTGATTCTAGGGGTTGAACAATAAAACTGAGTCTGAGACAGAACATCTTGTAATGCCAGAGTAAGAAATTCCCAAAAAATAATAAGAGGAAATTGAAAGCACATAGAAACCAACCTGGAAGAGTTCCCAATAGCCAGATTGAGGGTAATTTGTGTAACGAAATGAATAATAATGATAAATGTCTTATAGAATTAATATCTGGACTTCATAATGATATAAATAAATACATGGACGAGAGGGGACGGCTTTTCCTTATAGTAAAATTCCAATTAAAGTTTGTTGAAAGAATGATGGAAATGGAAAATCACCATTAGGCACACAACACAGCAATAATGATGACAGCAAGAATCACTGATGGATCCTAAAATCAGTGGACAGAAATATTATGAGAGATAGAATATTTATCTGCCTGGTTTCAAATCATCTCCCTAAAAGATACTTCTTCATCACAAAGGGAAAAACAGTAACTTAAGAGTTAAAAAAGGTGAAGACACTATCTTAACCAAGTTATTGGATTTAACATCACAGAAGTATCAACATCACATACCTCAAGTGCTACACCTAACAACAATTAAGGGCACAGCATTGTTCTATGGTATTTTTGCTAAACATATATACACTCGGCTTAATCATGAGAAAACATCAGACAAACTAAAATTGAAAAACATTCAATAAAACACCTGCCAGTATTCTTCAAAATTGTCAAATCATAAAAAACAAAGACAGACTGAGGAACTCTCACACATTGGAGAAGACGCAACATTAAATATAATGCAAGATCCTGAATTTGCTCCTGGAATGAAAAGACATTAGTGGGACAACCAGAAAAATTTCAACAAGGTCTGTAGATTAGTTAATATGATTTTATGAATGTTAATCTTTTGGTTTTGATAACTGAACTATGGTTACTTAAGCTGTTAAAATTAGAAGCCAGTTAGAGGACAACTGAGGGGACTCTCTGCACAATGTTTTTTTGCCTATAGGAGACCCATTTTAATTTATTTACTTTTAATCTTTTGAATTGACATAATTGTACATATTTATGGTGTTCAATGTGATATTTTGATACATGCATACAATGCGTAATGATCAAATCAGGGTAATTAGCACATCTATCACCTCATTTCTTTGTGTTGGGTCTCTGTACTATTTTTTAAAGTCTAAAATTATTTGTGCTTGGTGCCTGTGACTCAGTGGCTAAAGCACCAGCCACATACACCTGAGCTAGTGAGTTCGAATCTAGCCCAGACCTGCCAAACAATGACAGCTGCAACCAAAAAATAGCTGGGCGTTGTGGCAGGCACCTGTAGTCCTAGCTACTTGAGAGGCGGAGGCAGGAGAAGTGCTTGAGCCTAGGAGTTGGAGGTTGTCGTGAACTGTGATGCCACGGTACTACCCACTCTACCCAGGGTGACAGCTTGAGGTTCTGTCTCAAAAAAAAAAAAAAATTTCAAAGTAAAAGGTTTTAAGATGCTAAGGGGACAGTGTGTAAAAGATAATATTAGAATCTGAAAGGTAATTGGTTACACAAGATTCTAAGAATAGGAAGGGTGACAGTTTAGATAGACAAAGAAATAGCTGCTAAAGCTATTTTGAGGATAAAGTTCAGAACAGCTGGCTACTAAATGAGCAGGGAAGGGTAAGGTATTAAAGATTCCCTAGTTCTTTTTTTTTTTTTTTTTTTGAGACAGAGCCTCAAGCTATCCCCCTGGGTAGAGTGCCATGGCATCACAGCTCATAGCAACCTCCTACTCCTGGGCTCAAGTGAGTCTCCTGCCTCCGCCTCCCAAGTAGCTGGGACCACAGGTGCCCGCCACAA
>CAUYQV010120081.1:0-41285 GCA_963574575.1 Galagoides demidoff | reverse complement strand
TGTCAGAGATCCTTTCTTCTGCCTGCTCCATTCTGTTACTGAGGGATTCTACTATATTTCTCAGATCTTTGAGGGCTGCAAGTTCTTGCCTCAATGTGTCAAAATCTTTGGTGATTTTGTCTTTGAATTCATTGAATTCTTGAGACAACTTTTGAAATGCTCCTTGAATTTCTAATTCCAGCTTTAACTCCATTCAGTTAATCTTATTTGCAATCCAAATTCTGAATTTGATTTCTGACATCTCTGCCATTTGTTTATGAACGGAATCTTCTGTTGTGTCTCTTTTGTCATTCCTTGGGGGAGTTATCTGCTTTGATGATTCATGTTGCCAGAGTTTTTCTTCTGATTCCACCCCATGATTATTTTTCACCATTTGGCTAGAGAAGCTGATAAGATGAAATTGAGTTGTAATTAACCAGCTCTTTACCAAAGAACTGGGACTGGTCATTGTGGCTTTTCCCATATAGCTTTACAAAGGTCCCATTCAGTACTACAGCCTGAAACTTTGGGGACCTGCTTGGTGTGATGGGGCTAGATGGCTCTGACCTATATTCAGATAGTCTCTGTCCAATCCTGGTGAATCAGTGGCTTTGGGCTGAAATCTCAGCTGTGGAGATATATAAGCAATTTAGACACCTTGCTCCGCCCTCCCCCCACAGGTGACAACTAGAAGAAGAAAATCACAGATTCCCACAACAACACAACCAGGGTACAACCTTCATGGGTTCCCTGAGTGATCGGCCCATGTCAAGAGTTCCAAACCAATTGTCCCGGTCAACACAAACACGATCATATGGGAGTGTTGAAAAGGTCTTCAGTATCTAGGTAGCAGGGGTACACTGGCAGATCAAGTTTAACTCACTCCCAGTGCTCTGTGGAGTCAGAAAGGCCCACCCAGCAAAATAGTCCAGGGGGGCTGGTGCCTCCTTTCCTACCTTGCACCTCCATCACACCCAGGCACTGGTAGTCCCATGGGGCTGTGGCCTACTTCCTTCCAATGAGCAAATGTGCCAGTGATTTGGGCCTGGCAGAGTCAGAGGGATGTCACACCTCGTTGGCCAGGTGACCACACTCTGCCACCAGCTGGCTGGGGGAGTTGAAGTCTGACTAACTCGGGTGCTCAATGGAACCTGGGAAGTATTCCACCTCAGCTCATTCCAAACTAGAGGTTAACAAGGCAGCAAATGTTTTTTACCCTCAGAGACTGTGCCTCTGCTCCAGCTGCTCCGCTCCTCTCGTATCCCTGTAATGCAAGGTCTTGCTCCTTCCATCAGTCCACAGAATTGGGGAGGTGTGTCTCTGAAATTTGACCCCATGGGATGGCTCTATTAATGCTGCTGCTAGGTGGGAGGTGTCTTCACTTGGGTTCCTGTGCCTCACTGGTTCCTGAGCCTCCACCCATCATGCAGAGACCCAAGCCTCTGCCCACTGCTAAGTTGTACTTTCTCAGAGCCAAGCCAGACACCTTCTGCCCCTGTGCCTTTTTGCACTGTTACTGGATTCACAGTATAGCATAGCTGCACTACCTCAGACTAAGCATTGCCCAGTCTTAACAAAGAACTGTGAATGTTGCAGTCTCTGCAGGGGTTGGGCTTCTAGACTGCCAGGCCAGGGGTAAGGGTGAACTGGGAATTCAAAGTGGCTGGGAAGATACTTGTCAACCTTCATGCCAGATAAGAGAATGCCTAGGCTCACAGCAGGGACTCTGGAGAAGGAGTCCCAGCTTCCAGCAACTCGCCCCCGTGGGATGAGAAAAGAGGACCTCAGTTCACCACTCACTAGTAGAGATCCCACAGCAAGCAAGCACGCAACTCTCTTGGGGGGAGGGTTGGACACACATCCTCTTTGGGGTGAGTTCTGTACCCGAAATTTGTTTCCTTGGAGTCACAGCTTGCCTCAGCAGAGAAGACATGCAATTATCAATCTCTTCTCTCAGCTCGGCTCCCACCTGTCAGCTTTGTTGGGTTCTTTCTAGCCGTTATCTCTCCCTCTGGATAGGTGCTTCTGTTGAAAACTGGCTTCAGTTGGCTATCATCCCCCACACCCCTTTGCTCTTATTGAATGTAGAAATTGGAGTTAGAGAAAATAACCGAGGAATTTAGCAGAACACCAGGCACATTGAAACAAAATGAACAAACAAACAAGCAGCCATACAAACAAACAAACAACCCCAACCCCCCCCCCAAAAAAAAAAAAAAACTCAAATAGCTTGATGTAAGCACTCTCAGCAACCATAAGAGGAAGGGGCAGGCTTGGTGCCTGTAGCCCAGTGGCCAGGGCACCAGCCACACACACCAGAGCTGACAGGCTTAAACCCAACCCAGGACCTGCCAAACAATGACAACCACAACCAAAAAACATCTGGGTACTATGGCGGGTGCCTGCAGCCCCAGCCACCCACGAGGCTGAGGCAAGATAACCTCTCAGCCCAAGACAGTTAGAGGCTTCTGTGAGCTGCAATGCAACAGCACTCCCATGAGGTGACACAGTGAGACTGTCTAAAAAAAAAAGAGAGAAAGAAAGAAAAAAATGGAAGCAGAGAAAAAAAAAATCAAAATAATTTTTTACTGATAACTCCTACAAGAAGGAAAAAAGAAAAAAATGCAAAAAAGCAAAAAGAATGAGCAAAGAAAGAAGAAAAGGCAACAAAATTATTTATACACACACACACACACACATACACACAACTACATGCTGTAGGGATGACTTTAGTAGGAATATATTTATGTTTCAATATACTTTTTGGACACCAGGTGGCGCTGTTAGTGATTCCCAGGCTTATACCTATTTCCCAGCTTAGACTGTTGGTGTATGCCCGGTCACTCACCTGGTGCCTAGACCCCACCAAACTGTTGATTCCACTGATCTCAAAATATCTTCACAGGCAGGTTTCACAAATTCTCCCGACAACAGTTCCTGTGAAGTGCAGGACACCCTGGGGCAATTCTGAATGTGGGATGACTGTCTGCCAGTGACTCAAATTCTGCCTGGCCCATGCGGAAAGGTGTCTGTGGAAACCACCATCTCCCAAATTTTAAAACAATAACCTCTTCCTATCCTGGATTTTTCCTGTCTGAATGTCTCTCCCACCACCTAAGCTCTGTGCTGCACAAGACAGCACCCCACTCTGGCCATCTATTTCTGCTTGGGAGTCCACACTTCAGTCTTTCCATATAACACCTAGTTTCCCCAAGAACTGGGAATTGTAATCCTCCGTTGGGGAAGGGGCTGGTTGCTGCCCCCACCCACTGCAGCCACTATCATGCTCCACCTCCCTGTATCCTCACATTAACCTGAAATAAATTTACTTTCAAAAAAAAAATTCTAGGTAATGGTTGTATAAGAACATCAATATGCTTGATACTATACTGAACTTAAAATTTAGAAATTTTTAAGATGGTAAATTTTATATTATTTATTTGTTTACCAAATTACAAAAAAAAAGTAGTGGGCCATATTTGGCCTGCTATCCAGTTTGCCAATCTTTGCTATAAATACTACTGCATTAAAAAATAATTACAATACCAGGTGTTGGTAAAGTTGTTGAAAAATTGGAACTCTAATAACTTGCTAGTGAGATTTATAAAATCATTTTGAAATTTGGCAGTATTTTACTAACTTTAGTAGGTACATACCCTATGACCACTCCTACCTATATCCTCAGGAAAATGCATATACATGGGGTTCATTAAGTTCATGTGTAATTTAAAATTTACAAATTACAACTATTTTAAATTACACGCAAACTTCATGGACATTGGACATCTGTATAAGTACAACAAAAGGTTTATAGTAGAATGTTCACAGCAGTATTATTTATAAAAAAAAGTCAATAGCTCGGATGAACCCAAAATTTCATCAATAATATATAAATAGCATTAGCTTCACCAAAAGGGAATATTATATAATAATGAAAATGTGCTACTGCTGCCTATAACAACAACATGGATTAATCTTACAGACATAAAAAGGCAAACTCCAGTACAACTAGTATATGTTTCTATTTACTTAAAAAGCAGACAGTATTATCTATTGGTTTATAATATCATTTCTTAAAGTATGATCTGGAAATCCCTAGAAGTCCTCAGAACACCTTTAGGAAATCTGTTAGGTTGAAACTACTTTCATAATAATATTAAGAGTTTTATGCATGTGTCTTTTTCACTCTTATTCGCTCACTCACGTGTATAGTAGAGTTTCTCAGAGATCAAATGATGTATGTTATTATTAGTGAGTGCATATAGAAGCAGACATGAGAAGCAAAGCCAGATGTCTTCTCTTAGGCCAGGCATTAGGGAAATTCCCATATGAAAACAACATCTCCATGAATTTTTTCTTGGAAGAAAGAGTTGTGTTAGGACACGTTGTTTATGATGATATATAAAGGATTTATTACTTTTATAGTTAAATAAAAAATGTATTTTTTCACCTTTTCATTTAAATTTTATAATAGGGTAAATGAACTATATAAGCAAAGACTCTCTGAAGTTTTAATAATTTTTAAGAGTTCAAGAGAGTTTCAGGACTGAAAAGTTTGAGAAATACTTTTAGAAAGCAGGGTAGTTACTGCTGGGTAATAAAATGGGTTTAATGATTGGAAGGTGGCATGTAGGGAATTTCTTGAATGTTGATAATTTCGGTTTTTACCTTAGTAGAGTGTGTGTAGATGTATTTAACTTATTAGAAATCTTTACAGGCTATAGATGTTTATGATATTTATATTGTATACCTTTATACAAGTGTCCTATACGTAGTAATCTTTGCAAATTATCCCTTGATATTCATGACCTATCACATGACACCAGAAATACAATGTGATACCACGAGAGCCCTCTACTGACTAGAGGCCATCAACTTATGTCATCAACATACTGTGTTAATGTTATCTGTAGTTAATGTTATCAGTGTAGTGTCATCTGTAGTTAATGTTAGCAGTGTAGTGTGTTGATGCATGTTGAGGAGTAATCAGATGTGTATTGCTTGGTTTCCTGCTCTATCCACTTTAAATCTAAAATACCCTATTAATGATTTTTTCTGACTGTATGTTTGTTACCTTCCCAGGAAGAATCCCATCCATTTTCAACACTTCAGCCACCCTGGTGACAGTGATTATGGAGGTGTACAAGTCAGGAGCCAAGATGAGACTGATGACCGGCCTGAATGTCCCTATGGAGCAGCCTGTTACAGGTACATAGATGTAGATGTTTGGCTGCACTTTTTTTCTTTGTAATCTTTGTTATTTATTTAGGAGAAACTGCAGGCAGCTTCTTATCTCAAGCCTTTAACTTTTAGTTTTTAAACTATAAGTAATAGGTTTTTGTTTTGTCAGCTGGTAGAATTGCATTTTTTCTAAGTAATTCTAAATTGTTGGAATTATAAAAATTATAAATACCTGAAATCTTTATTTTTAACTGTCTGAGATTCAAATGTGAACATTTAAAAGCTGTTCATCCTACCCCAACATAGCTCTAAACAGACTATTAAGTGTGACATGTAGGAATGTTACATTTGGAATGTTAGCTCTGCCTTCCTCTACGTCCTTGATTCCTGCTACTCTCTTACTCCTGCCAGCACATGAAATTCAATCCTAAAAGAAAAATAAGAGTCCCTCTCCTCTTGGCTTCCATAGCATCTGATCCTGTGTCTATCATGCACAAAGTAGAGCTTACTTCCTCAGATTATATACCAGAATGTTTCCTGCTCCAAGCAGCTGAGTGTCTTGACAGAAAGGACTGTTACCCTTGTGTCTTAGAACTTTGCTTAATAAATTAATGAACTTGAAATGCCACGCTACCAAAGAAGTAATGATTTCAGCTTTAGAGAGCTTTAATTCCAGACAGCCATCTTTTTTAGATAATTTTAAACACATGTTATTGAATCTACTAGGCTTCTGAAGTTCTTGCTATTTCCATGATTGTGGTTTTTATAAAAAGGCAAAATAAGCTTCTGAGACTTGAAAGGAAAATTGAGTCTTATACCTTATCATTTGAAAGTAAGTGTTTCATCCCAGTATACCATCCTGCAGATAATCAGAGGCTATGATCAACTTTCAACAAATTTGAAAATTTAGAAGAAATGAATAAATTCCTAGAAAAATGCCACTTCAGAAATAAAAGAAGAAATACAAAGATAGAATGACTAATCTATAATAAGAAAGAAATCAAATACATAATTTAAAAACTTTCTCCAAAGAAATTACAAATCTCTTTGGTTTTAATGGCAAGTTCTAATAAACATTTAAAGAAGAAATACTTTTTATATAAACTATTCCAATGAAAGTAAAAGGGGGTATATTTTCTAGCTTATTTATGAGGACAGCATGACTTTGATACCAAACTAGCAAGAATAATACAAGAAGGAAAAATTGCAGGATAAGTTTACTTTTGAACTTAGTTGTAATCAAGCAGTAAATTGAAAAGGAAAATGCGATGTGACCAAAGGGGGTTTATCCAAGAAAGGTATCTTTTTTTTTAACTTAAATAATGTAATTTGCCATGCCATCAGAGTAAATAGAAATGTTGTATATTCATCCCAGTAGCTAATTGAAAAAAACCTGACACAAATCAGCATTCATTTATGGGGGGAAAAATCATTAGAAAGTAGGACTACAAGGGAATTTCTTTAATATCCCAAAGGATATCTGAAAACAACAATAACAACAACAACAAAAACTGCCGGGCATTATGGCAGATACCTGCAGACCCATCTGCGTGGGGGGCTGAAGCAAGAGAATCGCTTAAGCCGAAGAGTTTGAGGTTGCTGTGAACTGTAATGCCAGGGCACGTTGCCAGAGCACTCTACAGTGGGTGACATAGTGAAACTCTGTCTCAAAAAAAAAAAAGCACTAACAACCACCAGCCACAGCCACTCAGAAAAGGGGCCTTGGGATGAGAATATTCTGCATTAGGCCACAGCGGGTAGGTTAGGAGACCTGGGCTGGGGGAGTTTGGTGGCACAGATTCCTACTTAGTTCAGCATGTACCTGTCTTGAGACTCTGGTCTCAATCAGCTAACCTGATCTGTCCACACTTGTGGGTTAAGGACACTAGAGAGAAACTGATTCCCATGCCCTTCCTCCCCTACCTAACTCAAGAAATATCAGAAACAGTCATCCAAAACAAAAGAACTCTCTCTCCTTTCACATTAGGACCAGCCTTATCTCAAAACACACATAAGCCTCAGACCTGAAGTCAGAGAGGCAGTGTCAATTCTCAAACATTTTCCCCCACCTTTAATAAGACATAGGGTCAATCATGATGTGTGGAGCAAGCTGAACCACTGTGGAGCCCTGGCCACTAAGTGAAACAGCAAAGAGCCGCAAGGTGCTGAGCACATGAGGGACAAGAGCCCCATCCACACTGGCCGCTGGACGAAGAAAAGTGGCAGGACAAAAGCAGGGACGTTACCGCAGAAAGGAGGCAACAGATGCTGGTTTCAATCCTTCCACAGAGGCCGAAGCAGTCACAGGCAGGCCCCAGTTACAAACGAGATAGGTTCTGCAGGTTGTTCTTAAGTTGAATTTGTATGTAAGCTGGAACAGGTACATTTACCTACTACCCACCCACGATAGCCTCCATGCATCAGGGCGAGTTGTACATAAGTCAGATGTTCATAACTTGGAAACTGCCTATATTTGTAATTGACAGATATAGAGCGTAACGAGCTCTTAAGACCTGTCACTAGGTTCTCACGAAGCGGTAACAAAATAAAAGGCTACCTATTACTAATGCCCTATGTTCTCTGCACTACTCACAGATGGATCAGGAAACAAGATGAAGAGGCCACTCACTATCTCTATCCCTCCTCAATATACTACCACAAACCCAACCAAATACGCATACATCAGACAAGGACATACAAAAGATAGAAGAAGAACTGCAAAAAAAAAAAAAAGATGAATAGCCATCACTTAGTGATGAAATAACCTATATAGAACATCTGAAAGAGAAACTAGACTTTAGAATCAGTAAGCAAGATGACCTATGAAAGATGTTAAAAATATACTCATACACCACACAACAATGTTTCAGTCAATGATAAGCCACATATGCCTCAGCAGTCCCCCAAGATTATAATGGAACTGAAAAGCATACCTAGTTAATTCTAATATAAAGTCAGGGTTGAAAATTAGGTACACCCTCTAGAGATCAATATACATAAACAAGTGGTAGCAAAAAAAAAAAAAAAAACACCACTGTGGAATTAGAACAGGAACAAATTGATCAGAACAGAGCAGATAACTCAAAAATAGATAGGGAGGTGTGAGCAGGTAGGGAGATGTATGAGTGTGTGAGTACCTTGATATAGGACAGAGGTAGCATCACAAACCACTAGGTTATTTAGTAAATGAGACTGGTGAAAACTGGTTTGCCATAGAAGAAAATATAGAAACACAACCTTTATTAACAAGGCATAAAGGATGTTTTCCTAAACAAGACCCAGAAGGTGGGAGAAAAAAAATGGATGGATCATAACAAAATTAAATACTCTGCTCAATAAAAGATACCAAAAGGAAAAAACATGACAGGTACAAAACTAAGAAAAGATATGTGGACTGTTCAAAATTTAACAAGAGGAGCCAGGCATGGAGGCTCACGCCTGTAGTCCTAACAGTACCAACGGCTGAGGCAGGAGGATCACTTGAGCCCAGGAGTTTAAGGCTGCAGTGAGCTATGATGGGACCACCTGGGCAACAGAACAAAACCTTGCCCTTGTCTCAAAAAAAAAAAAAAAAAAAGAATTTAAATAAAAACAAAATCCAACAAAAGATTAACACCCATGATAGAATAGACCAAAAAAACAAAAACAAAAACACTCCTGTAAACTAGGGCAGAAAAGCAGGAGAGAGAAAAGCAAAGCTACCAGAAAGAGGCAAAGAACATATAAATGCCCAGCTCCCCAAAGGGGAGACCCACACGGAACGTGATTGAATACTCCACCGCATTAGTAATGACCGAACTGCAAATAAGAACAAAACGTATCACTTTGTTCCCGGATTTTTCCATCTGTTGCGTCAATTGGAAAAAATGATAAGGTCAGAAAATGCCAAGTGCCAGCAAGAGTGAGGGGAGCAGCAGCTGGCGAGACTGCGAACCAGCCCGGCCACTTGGGAGGACAACCTGGCAGTACTGATTAATGAAATTACGTGCCAAGAGAGGGTCTGGGGAGGAGGGGGTGGCACAGAAGACCAGGAGAAGGGGAATGTGGAAAGATGACGAAAGGGAAAGATTTAATACAACGAGGTGGGTGACTTGGAGGGGACGAGTGGTGACAGTGTGCCATGAACTGAGCATTCACTCAATTCTGAGCACCTGACTTGGGGAGGGTTGGGGGAAGGGGGTTCTCTGTGTCATATATTCCTACTCCAAACCAGCTGGACTCAGTCCCTATACACCAAGCACTGTGCCCCATGTTGGGGACCTGGGACCAAAGATTAGGACCTTGCCCTCAAAGAGCCCATACTCCAGGGAAGGAATCAATAAAAACTAAATGATAAGAATGTGATAACCGCTGCAAAGGAAATAAAATGAATGACCTTGACTGAGAGGGGATCTGCTTTCCAGAGGACTGTTAAAGCGGTGGGCTCTCGTGTATCTGCGATAAGAAAATCAAGTAGACATTCAGCAGGGCAGAGGAAGAGTCCTTAAGAAAGGTGCTCGAGGTCACCACATACCAACTTGTCACAGCACAGGTGAGACAGTGTGTTTGTTCTCAAGATGACTTTCAGGTACTTCCTGTAATTTATCTCCCAGGAACAATCTTTAAAATTCCTGTTATGTAAAGTGTGGACAATAAGGATCATTGTGAGAGTCCCACATACTGTGAGCAAAGAAGTCCACCTCTGGAGGGAGACGGAAGAGGAAGGCACCGCCTAGATGAATAACCTGTCTCTACAAAACTGATTCTGAAAAATGACTGGGATCCACAAACTTTTCCTCCATGCATTAAATAGCCAAGAAGTACTTATTTTTTGTTTTCCCTAGCACACAGCTAGGAAATGAAGATAAATTAAAAATGTTCTGTCCTTGCCTCTTTCCTATCAGATTCCAAATTCTACTTCTTATTTCAGACACTGAGTGATGTTTATGGTTAAAAGCCAACCTGCCTGCAATCTGCTAGGCATGGTTCCATGAGCTTCTGCTCATTTGAGCTCACTTAATACTCCCAACATAACTATATTATTTCCACATTAGCAATGAAAACGCAGAGGTTAAGAAAATTCCCTGAGGTCGAAGAACTAGCAAGCAGCAGATCAGGAATTCAAATCCTGCTTTCTTTTTCTTTCTCTCTCTCTTTTTTTTTTTTTATTTTGAGACAGAGTCTCACTCAGTTGTCATGGCATCATAGCTCACAGCACCCTCAAACTCTTGGGCTCAAGAGATCCTCTTGCCTCAGTCTCCCAAGTAGGTGGGACTATAGGCACTGCCACCATTCCTAGCTAGTTTTTCTATTTTTAATAGAGATGGGGCTCTCTCTCTTGCTCAGGCTGGTCTCAAACTCCTGAGCTGGGACTATCCACTGCCTTGGCCTCCCATAGTACTAGAAACATCAAAGCCACTGTTAACCAGTATAATTATATACCCCTACCATCTACTCAGTCATCTGCAAAGGGTGACCCCCTGGACCAACAGCCAACACCATAACCTTGGAATTTATCAGAAATGCAAATTATCAGGACCCATCCAGACCTACTGGATTAGAACCTTTGGAGGGCAGCAACCGAAGGGCTAACAAGTCCTCTACATAATTTTGAGGCATGCTACAGTCTGAGACTAAGCTTAATTAATGTTACAAAGGAAATAACTACCACTTTGAAAATTCCAAAATACAAAATTTTTCTCCCACTTAAAATGACTACCAATAAATCAAAATACTGTTAACTCATTTCCTCACTGTTCATTGTCTCTCTTCCAAACCTGACAAAATGCCTAATCTGTGCCCTGATTACTCCATGTACAAAAAGTGTATTCGGACAGGCCTTCCTGGTAATTAAGCTAAATACAAAACATGCAAAGGGCACAGAATTCCAAAGTGACTCTTCAGAAGTTAAATCAGAAGCCATAATAGGAAGAGGAAAAAAATGTATCTTTTTTTTTTTTTTTAAATATCAGCAGCAGAAGCTTTATAAATCTTGGGCCATAACACCATAATCCTTTCTAGCCTGGGCGCAAATCCAAATTTTTACTACATCACTTCAACAAATTTCCAGTTGCCAGAAAAGAAGTTACAACCCCCAGAAATTTTGATTCTCAAGATTCAGAGTGCTCTGAAGGACACACAGAGAGTAGCTGTCTTTCAAAGAGGGTGTTTTTCATCATGAATAAAGCGAGTGGACACTTAATGATCCATCAGACCTTCTCACAGCGTGTCCTGTGGCAAAAGGGGCTGACATTACCCTTGGCCCACACATGCCAGTTACAACATCCTCCCAGACCCTTCTCTTTTCAAAGCTTTTTCCCCAGCTCAGGCTCCCAGTGTGAGCAGTACAGTTCTATGTGTATTCAAGGTTGCCTATTTCTAATAAGGCCTTTTTGTTGGCATTAAAAGGATATAAGAGAGAGCGCGAGAAAGAAGTATTTTCAAGCACCAACCATAAAATTGGAAATCTACCACAAACCAACTAACTCTTTGAAGCTATTTACTTGCATACTCAAGTCGTTAATTTTATGAAGTTCAGGATTCTACTTATTTCAAAAATTGAAAACATACATTTGAAGATTAAAGAGGACCCAGCCCAAGTCTGAGCCACGGGAGAGCTATAAAACCTGCCTGAAAAGTCTTAATGACCTGATTATGGCTGTCAGAGGTGAAGAGACCTCCAGGCCAGCCTTCGATCTGCCTGGCTACTTAGAACCACCCACCCACCTTTCCATACCCACCAAGGGCTGGCAGCACTGCCCAAGAAGGGCTGGACCCTATTTAATTTCGCTCTCCCAAATCACCATCAAATCAAATCTCCTGAGAACCAGCCAGTGATTCCAGGAAACTAATTACCATTGCTCTCTTCCCACACAACACAGTGGAACTCAGTAAACACACACACTCACACTCCAACCTCTTAAAAACTTTCTCCTGTTGATTTCTAGCCTACCTTTTAAAAGTCTGGTGTTTTCCTCAACACATCTTGCAAAATGCAATCATCCCGACTCTATTCTCCACTGCCATTTTTACACCTAAAACTGGTTAGTACTTTTTATCAATGCAGCAGTTATGTTTTTCTCTCTCCCTTCTGTAAGTCAGTAGGAACAAGCAGGCCTAATAGTTCCCATCACCAGAGAGAAAAGAATGCCCTCCTCTTTCATAAGGAAAGCAATCCAATAATAATGTTCTCTTCAGTGAATAACTAAATATATCAAATGAATTTTCAAGAAAATAACTGATACATGCCAGAAAATTCTTTTCTCCTTAAGCATCTGTTCATAACAGCTAGCCAATACCTTGCTATACACACCCAATTCTTTAAAACAATCAGTAATCCACCAAAGCAAAACCTGAGACTGTGCTCACCTACTGCAGTTCCAGTTCACAGAAGATTTTTGACAAAACACAAGCCATTAAAAAAAAAAAAAAAGTACAACTATACACAAATAAGAATGAATAAATCTACGATCTGGGTTCCTGCCCACAGGGACAACCAGAGAGCTATACAGGACACATTACAGGCGTATCTGAAAGGTATGGCTGGTTAGGTTTCAGACCACCTCTCAAGGTCACACCAATTTTTTGGTTTCCCAATGCACATAAAGTTTGTATTTTTTTAAAATGTTGTGCCAAAAAAAAAATTTAATTTTAAAATGCTTTATCATTTAAAAAATGCTAACAATCATCTGAGCCTTCAGTGAGTGCCAATCATTGTGCTGGAGGAGGGTCTTGGATCCATGATGATGGCCTCCGACTGATCATGGTGGTGGGGGCTCCGGGTTGGAGTGGCCGTGGCAATATCTTAAAATAAGACAATGATGAAATGTGCCACATCCATTGACTCCTTTCACATAAGATTTCCATGTGATGCTGTTTGGCAGCATTGTATGCACAGCAGAACTTCTTTCAAGATCGCAGTCAATAATTTTCTTGAGCCCTGATGCTGCTTTATTAACTCAGGTTATAGAATATTCTAAATCCTTGGTTGTCACTTGGACAGTGTTGACAGTATCTTATCCAGGAGTAGATTACATCTCAAGAAGCCACTTTTTTTGCTCATCCGTAAGCTGCAACTCCTCATCCATTCAAATTTATTACAAAACAACAATTCAGTCACATCTTCTGGCTCCCGCTTCTGAGGCTAGTTCTCTTGCTATTCCCATCAGATCCGCAGTTGCTTCCTCCACTGAAGTCGCAAATCCCTCCTTGAGGGCTAGAGTCAACTTCCTCCCATGTCCTCTTGGTATTGATCTTCTGACCTCCCCCCATGAATCATAAATGTTCTTAATGACATCTAGGACAAGTGAATTCTTTCCAGAAGGTCTTCAATTTATTTTGCCCACATCTATCAGAGGGCTCACAATCTAGGCTTACAAAATGTATTTCTTAAATAATAATCCCTGAAAGTCGAAATGACCCCTTGATCCATGGGCCACAGGATGGACGTTGTGCTGGAAGACATGAATAAAAACACTGATCTCCTTGTCCCTGTCCATCAGAGCTGGTGGGGGACTACGTGCATTGGCAATGAGCAGTAATCCTTTAAAGGGAAACTTGTTTCCTGAGCAGCAGGTCTCAACACTGCACTTAAAATATTTAGTAAATCATGCTGTAATCACATGTGTTGTCATCAGGCTTTGTGTTCTATTTACAGAGCACAGGCTGAGTACATTCGGCATCCTTCTTAAGGGCTCTGGAATTTTCTAATGATAAATCAGCACTGACGTCAACTTAAAACCTTCAGCTGTATTAATCAGGCCCTATGAAGAAAGTCAGCCTTGTTCTTTGAAGGTTTCAAACCACACATTGACTTCTCCTCTCTAGCTATGAAGGTCCCAGATGGCATCCTCTTCCAACAGAAGGCTATTTCATCTGGGTTTTAGTGCCTTCACCTTCATCATTGATCTTGGCTAGATCTTCTGGATAACCCGCTAGGCTTCCACACCAGCACCTGTTGCTTCACCTTGCACTTTGATGTTACAGAGACAGCTTTTTCTTAAACCTCGTCAACAACCTCTTCCTGCTAGCTTCCCACTCCTCTGCAGCTTCCTCATCTCTCTTAGTCTTCACAGAATTAAAGAGAGTTAAGCCCTGGCTCTGGATCATGCTTTGGTTTAAGGGAATGTCGTGGCTGGTATGATTTTCTATTCAGATCTAAGGCTTTTTTCACGTCACAAATAAGTCAGGTTTTCCCTCCTGTCATTCATGGGCACTTTTAAGAAGTTCCTTCCAGAACTTCTCCTCTGCACTCACAACTTGGTTAACCATAGGCACAAGAGCCCTAGCTTTCAGCCTACCCCAGCCGGGGGTATGCCTTCCTCACTAAGCTTAATTATTTTTAGCTTTTGATTTAAAGTGAGAGAGGCTGTACTCGCCTTTTCACTTCAACACTTAAAGACTATTGTAGGTTTATTAATTGGCCTAATTTCAGGGGATAAGGAGGTCGGAGGAGAGGGGGAGAGATAGGGTTACCACTGATGGGTACAAGAGTCAGAACACTCACAACTTTATCAATTCAGCTCCAGGTCTCATATAGGCATGGTTCACGGCACCCCAAAACAATTACAATAACAACATCAAAGATCACTGATCAGAACACCATAACAGATATAAAAATGAAAAAGCTTTAATTATAGCAAAGTGAGCACACACCGTTAGGAAAATGACAAATGGCAGTGTGGCCACAAGCCATCGATTTGTAAAAAGTGCAACGTCTTCCAAGTGACGTACAACAAAATAAGGCACGCTTGTACTAACAATTTCCTTCATTTTACATTAAGCCTCCCTTTCTTTCCAAATAATCTAATAAAAATCACTTAAGTCATTCACTGCCATTTTGCCTAAACTACGATTACTCGAGAAACAGCCATTGTACATTTCTATCTTTGTGAGTGAAATGTTTGTTAGAATAAGGAGAAAAAAAAATCTGTTTCAGATCTCCAATAACCAGCATCCAGCACACCATCTAGTGGAAGTCAGGTAACACCATAAATCATTTTTAAAAAGGAAAAAAAAGAAAAAGAAATCCATGAAAATCCAGAAAACCGTGGGGACAAAGGATGGCAGGAAACCTCCAATAAGAATAGAGGCAAATGTTTTACAAACAACCAAAATCTCTTTCCAATTTCCCATACTAAAGGAGGGCTGGGCTCATCAGAGAAAAGGATGCATTTTCTTTACAAATAAACAGGTGGTAAGAATTTTCTCTGTGGAAATTTTTGTTCGGGTGCTCCAAATTTTACTTTGAGCTGATGGTAAAAGTTAAGTAAAGACGCTAAAGCATAATTAAGTAAATAAATGCAGCAGGAGACTGACAGCCTTGTGTAAGAGAAGCCTTATGTATTACAGGACTAAGTACCTCAAAACATACATGTAACATGAAACAGATGTATCAGCCACAAATGAGGGATACCTTCATGATTAGAACAATTGCGTTCACTAACTCAGAAGACATGTTCATGTTCCTGATAACTAAATTTAACATAACCTAACAATTCTTTATGGTTCCCTAAGCCTTGACATCAGGCAAGAAGTTGTTCCCAACTACCCTTTTAAAACCACCACACCCTAACCCCCAAACTCCCAAAACTAAGCCATGAGTCATAACCAAAATACACGACACCTCATTTGCATTTGCCATATTAATTATTTCCAGTACGATTCCATTAATTACTTGAATTTCAATTGAATTCAGTAGTACTGAAGTCCACTGCTAAACCAGAGAAGCAAACACAAAAAAGGTTCTCTCATTTGGAAAGCTTCCTAAAATTTAAGATAGAGTTTTCACATAGCACTAAGTTTTGTTTGTCTTGTTTTGCCTGTATGGAAAATTCAAACTATCTTAGGAAAAAAAAAAAAAACACACTCAGATAGTATCTCTTTACTTGCAAATAAACCATCCCCATCTCTGACTGGTATACATGTGATCGAACTGGAAAGCAGAAGCTTGCCTGATGGTGGGAACCTTACCCAGATCTTGGATTAAATCCATCACAGGGTATAAAATAAAGAGTCAAGTGACTGGGGTGGAATTCTTTCATATCCAGGGCTTTCAGTTTATGTGCCCGTAAAATGGGAATGGTGTACACAGTCTACTTCAAGAGAATAGGGGATGGCACCCTGCAGTTGACAGAGGGCAGTAAGCCTCTCGGGTCAAACATGTAAATTGAAAAAATACCCTTCTGTTGAATGAGAATGGACCTGGACAATTCAAGGGCCATCACAGTGGCATTACTGCTAAAACTCAGCGACCTCCATCATTTCGCTGGTGAACAAATGGTATACTGAGGCCACCAAAGAGGACAGCAATTCCAGGTACTGCTTCTTTACAAGTCAAATCATGTAATTATCATGTAATAACTGCCCAGGACTTATCTGCAAAGTATAACCCCATGAGTAGCAAGTGCATGCTAAAGCCTAAATCCAGAGACTATCTTTAGAGATGTGCTTTTTCTTTTTTCTTTTCTTTTTCTTTCTTTCTTTCTTTTTTTTTTTTTTTTGGTAGATTTGAATGCTGTTTTTTAAAAGAAGAAAAAAGAATCACAATTCTACTCCCACCCGTGGCAGAGTGACAGAGACAAGGTCCCACCCCCACAATCCTTTCCAACCTGCACTGGCATTCCTCAGGATGATCCCCTCTCTCTCTCAGCCCTATCTCACCGCTCCCCACTGGAGCCCAGACAAAGCTGAGTGTGACACTGCTCATCTACTGGGCACTTCAGAAAAAAGGCCCCCAAACAAGTTCGCGTTAAAGGGCTGCTTTTAATTTCAAAAATAACAAGTAAATGTTATCGCGTACATCGCACTGCCGAGCGCCTGTCCCTAAGAAAACGTGTAATTAGCACGACTCAAGAACAAACGCCTTTCTCGCTTAGAGAGGTTAAAAAAAAAAACACCAGCCACCCAGCTTATCGCTACTTATCAGCGGGTCCTTTTCCCTCAGGAGCCTGACTGACTCAACTCCGCAGTTCTGCCTCCACCTGCCGGTGCTCCCGGCCCCCGGCTCCGCCGCGCCGCCTCCCGGGAGTCCCCGGGGGTCCCCGAGGGGTCCCGCCCGCGCGGCCCCGCCCCTCCCCCGGACTCCCGCGCGGCCCCGCCCCCACCTCTCCGCAAGGTGCTCCCGGAGCGGAGGCGCCTCGAGGCCCGCCAGAGGCTCGCGGGGACCGCAGCCAGCTCGGCCCAGTCGCTGGCGGCGCGAGCAGAGGAGAGTGGACGGACCCCACCGGCTGCAGCGAGCCGGGTGCTGAGACCCGCGCGGCGCCCGCGGCGTCCCCTTACCTGCTCTGGGCAGCCGGGGTCTGCGGGAGGCGCTCTCCCTCTGGCCCTTGCAGCCCTGGGCCAGGGAGGCAAGGAGGCAGCGACCGCCGCCTCAGAGGACAATCAGGAGCCAGCGGGCTCGACACCGCCGCGGCGGGCGCAGGACGCACGAGCCCAATGGGAGCCCGGCCCCCACCTCCTGCCCAGCGAGTAACCGACTCGGCCCCCGCCCTCGGAGGGGCGGGGCCACTGCCAGAGGGGGGGGGAGGGGCGGGACCGTACCGCCCGCGGGGCGTGAACGCTGCGGACTCTTTGTAAAAGACGCCTGTTGATAGGCTGCGAAGGGGGTAGGCGTCGCAGACTTGAAGCTAGCCTCTTCAGTAAAACTCCCTCATTGGTCAGCAAGGGAAAACAAAGCCGAGGTCTGATTGGTGACAGCTCTGTGGTTCCTCCTCCTACTCGCAAAGATAGCAAGCTCCGCCCCTGCCCGCCTGGTTCTTTCGCCCTTGGTTCCTGCTCCCAGGTGGTTGCAGAATGGGGTGTGTTTGAGGGATCCGCACCCTCCCTGGAGAGAACCCCACACCCAAGTTCGTTAGCTAAATACTGGCTTTCTTACTTCCCCCTGTGATTCTTTTGATTTCCGTCGGAACTTGAGGAATAAAACCTAAACTTCTACATCGTTTGGATTTAGCGAGGTCTCTGGGTATGTTAAAAATGCAGCATAAGATTCAGAGGAATATTGCCATACGCGAAGAAAAGGCATAAAATGTCTGCACCTTTGGTGGCATTATAGATGTTTTTTTTTATTACCTTTCTGTGTTCTGGATGGAGCAAGTTTTGCTTTCGTAATTAGAAAAAAAATAGAAAAATGAGTAAGATGTAAAGAATTGTGAAGCAAATATTGAGACTATCCAAGGGACTTAATCTTCCACAGTAGAAGAAAATACAGTAAATATACTCACCATCTGAGGGCTATCAAAAAATATGAACTAGTATCAGCCTCGTTTAGCTGTCTCCTAAAGAACTTTACGAATGTGACTGAGGTGCCCTCATACACCTTCCCAAATAGCTACTATTTCTCCAGCATGTAGGTTGCCTTACACTGGGAACAGAATTGTGGGAACACTCCCTGATAGGAAGAATTTAGACTCCAAAGTACCAAATCAGTAAAGCTTTAGCAAAAAAAAAAAAAGAAAGAAAGAAAAGTTTAAAAGAGAGGAAAAGAAAGAAAAAGAAAATCAGACAACAGAAATTCAGATGACATATTCGAAAAGTTCAGCTGATGGAGAGAATTATATGAGAAAATCACTTGGCGACGCGTGGAAATTTGAAAATCGAAAGCTGAGGGAGAGAGGAAGTTGAGATAAAGATCAATGACCCATAGTTAAAGTAATTTGAACTCTCTGACCATATCAGCCAGGCCCTGTCACCTAGCCTGTTTAGAGAGGTGAAGCATGTCTCCCCTAGGGACCACTCTCAGTGAACTCTCTCTAGCTGCCTTGCCGTTCTATTTGTTCTTCGCATTCCCATGAAGTTCTAAAACAGGCTATTTGAAATTAAGCACTTCCTCCAAGAACTGTATATATTATGTAACAGTGGGAAAAATGGAGGTTGACAAAAATCAAACCTAAGGAAGGAAAGAAATGTTATGGTAAACATAAACTTGAAAAGAAATTAGGACAAAACACCTGGTACAAAGAATAGGGCAAATCTTTTATTCTCTCTTATTTCCTGAGAATTGTTTAACATTCTTTGCATGACCTCATGACCAAACAGAGTTTTACAGAACCCTTATAATAAATGAAATCCGAAATAATAGTCAGAAAATATGTGTCCCAGAGTACTCTGACCAAGTAACTTTGTTTTGAGATCTAATTATATTTGAATAATTTGGGAGGTAGGGGGAAAAAAGGAGGAACTTAGCATTGTCTAATGTGAAGAAATTGGAAAGAACACCCTCCAAAACTTTTTTCCACAAAAACGCCTGAAATCCCATCCCTAACATTCTTTCTTTGGGATTAAATAATTCGTTTCTAAGATTATTCCTTTACTCCTCAAACATGTAATCAAGGTTAGTCATCGAATACTAGACTTGCAGTGAACAAGGCACTCTGAGTGTCACCTTGACAAGACAGACTTGAAGCCACTTTCATCAGTAGAAGAAGACAGATAATGAAGCCATAAACAGATAAATTTACAGAGCAGAATAAGGGCAAAGAATAAAACAGTGATAAGAAGGATGAGGGAGATACTTTGAGAAGAGAGAAAGAAATGCTCTAAGGAGAAATGACCTGAGAGAAATACTCTAAGATGTGAGTTTACACCTAAAGGAGGAAACACCAGCTTTGCAAAACTCCAGGGCAGAGAAACCAACAAGGGCAAAGCCTTGAAACAGGAAGAAAAGTGATGTATTGGAAGAACAGAGAAGGTCAAGGTGGGATCAATGGCACATAAAGGGAGTGGTACCTCACCAGTGAGAGAAGGATGCTGGAGGGCCCTCGTAGGCAGTGGTCAGAAATTTGTATTTTGGATACCTACCAGGGGTAACATCAAGTTGCTAATGTTGGGATAGAATCATTATTTTTTTCCTTTTTCAGAGTGACCAGAAAAATGGACATTTGTTCATTCCGCCAATCCATCAGGCATGGATCTGCAAAGAACCTACCATTTTCCAGGGACAGGTTAGATCTGGAGATAAAATGATGAACAAGACATGCCCCCAGGTAGATCTGTCCAAGCTGTTACTACACGGGTGATGGGGAAATCAAGGATGCTGTCAGCACCCAGCCCTGAAGGAGCCGAGGAAATCATCCTGAAAGAAACGAGGAAGAACCTGAAGAATGAGTGGGAGGCGTCCCAGGGAAAGGGGCTGGGAAAACGTCCTCACAGATCCTTCCCCTAAGCCACTCCTGCTCCCGTTTTGGGTGAGTCACCTGAGGGGCTACCATATTTCCTTTGGAGATTTGTTTCTTGCTCTGATCACTTACTTTAGAATTTCACACATCTTCTTGCTGCCTCAGTCACAACTTTACCTATATCTCTTTTCATGCAGATAGGAATCTGTAGAGGCTGCTGTTGTTCATGAACAAGGACACAGGGCTAAGAAAACTGATTCTCAAAAATCATACCGTCCAGAACTTTTGTTGTTTGACTATCAGTAGGAATTGAACACCTGTTCTTACCTGGATGATCAGAGGCTGAGGGTCAGATCTCCAGCCCAGGTGCAGAACCTCATTCAGTTCAGGGATTTGGGGACATGGCATTCTACCTTTAACTTTTTATGTTCCAAGGAAACAGGACTCTTAATCTGTCTTTCAGGCCAGACCTTATGTTAACAAAAATCTTACTAAATGTTAATAAAATATTACTCATAACCTTGTTGTGCTTTGAGTCTATCAGAATGCTGTTTCCTTCTGATTTTACCTAAACTTCACTCTTCCTTCGGGTCCTACAAGAACCTTGTCTTTCCCTTGGTTGGTGACACCCTCTATAGATCATTCAAAATTTTCTCATGCAAAACACCACAAGCATGCCTATGAAGGAACAATAATATCTACAGTTTCAAAAGGAAGAGAAAAAACAAATACTTTCCTTATACCATTAATTTGCAACAGTACTAAAATAACTTGAAGGGCTTTGGTAAATTACAATCCCTGGGACACTGATACATGTGCAATCCTTCTCACCATTATCTTCCCAAATATACCCACCTGGCTCTACACCCTTCCAGCAGAGATCCTATTAGAGAGGGTAAAGTAACCCCAGAAATGTTTGGGAGGAGTTTAGAAACTCTACCTTATCTCTTGCTAGTCTAACAGACCCCTTCTCAGGCTTCTTAGTAAGTATTTATTTCTTAGTTAAAAATACAAGCTTGATCTTGCTTATAAATGAAAGGAACAGTCTCTATGACAGCAAGGGCTTTGGTTGAGTTATTTATCATTGTGTCCCCAGGAGGATCATGAGTCTGACACATAACCAGTGCCCAATGACTGTTTGCTGAATTAATTCATTTGGAACTCACTTTAAAAATGAGAGAGTTTGAATCCACCAAATTGCACCTGAGCAAGAAACATTTATCTAAACGATTAGTAGTGACCGGGGTCTCTTCTATTCTGTTTTGTCTGTTTGGCAATTCTTCGAGACTGGTTTCTCGTACAATTTGTAATTGACTGCCCACTCAAGGGCTTGTGTATAAACTAAAAGCCATCTAATAACTACCAGGGGCAGGGGTGAGGACTAGGATATGTGGGATGTCTAAAATATGATTGTTAGATGATTGCCTCAGAAAGCCCCTTCCAGCTCTTAAAGTTACAACTCCTTCCCAAGCACAGGGAATGGCCCACTTACCTCATCACTCTGTTCCAGTTACCCACTGCCTGCCCCTAAGGGCTCTTTGCACCGGAGCAATAACTTCTTATTGGTTATGCCACCATCCGGTCACCATTCTGAGACCTCCCTATATAAGGGTACGTTTCTCCTCTCTCTCTCTCTCCCCCTCTCTCTCTCCCCCCTCCCCGCTTCTCTGCTCTCCCTCTCTCTCTTCTCCGCTCTCTCCTCATCTCTCTCCCCTCTTTTCTCTCCTCCTTGGTGCTGCTCTGCAGCCTCCCTCCCCCACCAATAAAGACCTCTCGTACAAGCCTTGGTCTGTGAGATCTCTGTCAGTAAAGTGCCTCCCTTTCAATGATTGCTAGTGACCCCATAAATGCCTCTATACAAACTTATATGTGGGCTCTAGTACAGTATGTTCCATATGTGATATGGTAAAATAGCAAGTTACTGGATGATATACACCATAAAGATGCTAATAATTGCTTAAATACTCATAAGATAACCTGAGGTGCCTCAGCCTGTGTGCGATTTATTCTTCAGCTATTCAGACGACAAGTGTCCTGGAACATATATGTCCATCTGATTGAAATACACCTACATGTGTGCACACATAATATAAAACACTTAGCTTCTCATGCAAATAACCTCCCATCTGCCTGGAAAGGTATCAATTTGAACAAATTTACAGTCATTTAAAAACACTTTTCCTATCTATAGTGTTTGACGTTGGGATGAGAAAATAAATTTTTTAATTGCATTCAGCTTTTTAAAAAAAGATCAAGAATTCTCTCGGTGTGATTATCAGTTGAGAACACTTCTACATGGTACCAAAAATATCCATCTCCTCACTTTTTAGCCATATTGTATGTGAGGACAGAACTCAAGAACCAAGAACATCTCTCCACTTTGTAACGTGTATAATTGAGATAAGCATTTTCCATTCAGAAAGAAGGTCATGGCTAGAAAAATGGAAGTAAAAACATCTAGTGAGCTGAGTTCATTGGAATTTATATTTAATTAAGCCCAGTCATTTGAGTGCTTACCACACTGAGCTCCCAAGGGAGAGTCACAAGCAAAGTTACTCTTGAACTACTTATGTTATCCCAGAAAAGAAAGCATCATTAATTAATTTGTGCTGACCTGGAAAGCAGAAACTTTTTCATCTCACTGCTTGAAAACTGAGTAACTCCTGTTCCACATTGAGAATTAGGACACTTGTAAGGAGGACCAATAGCAAATTAGAAAATCATAATCCCAGGGCAGGAGGTCAGTTTGAAGATACGCACACAGAAAGGATGTTTCAGGAACTCAGGCTGCCCTTCCAGTTGTTACTTTGGAAGAGGGGACTCTTCTGCTTAATTCCTCCTATTTTCTTGTCTTTCTTCTTTTTTTTTTTTTTTGCAGTATTTTTGGCCAGGCCAGATTTGAACCCACACCTCTGGTATATGGGGCCAGTGTGCTACTCCTTGAGCCACAGGCGCCACCCAATTGTTCCTATTTTCTTAACTTGTAGCTTCCTCATGACTATCAAAACATTCTCTCATCTGGTAGATGAGTAGGAAACAAAGAAACTTAATAGCTACATATCTGATCCATCTGAGTTTAAGGTTTAAAACAATGAAACCATGTAATCAAAAAGACACATTAACTCCTAACACATTTAAGAATGTGAAATATACATGACATAGCTGAAGGATGATTAAAAAGATTGCTACCCTCATAGAGAAGAATCATTTATGATATTTGTCATTTAAAGTTATAATCATGCTCTGTAAACCAAATAACTTTTTAGACTAAGGAGCTTCGTGCTGTTTAGAAAGGCCACTTCCTGTGAGCAGATGCTAGATCTTTTAATTTCCACACTATTGATTTGTCCCAGGTTCTGTCAATATTGTTATGTGTTAATGCTTCACCTTACTATTAATGACTATTATTCATTCAACAAACATTTGTGAGAACCTACTATGTGCTAGGTATGGTGGTGGGCATGGAATAGAAGGGATGAATGCAAACATGTTTAAGGCAAAATTCACAGGCTCTGGAATTGTGATTTGTGCATCTGTGATCTTTGCTGCCAAGATGGGCATTTGTCTGGGTGCCCGTTTTCTCTAGTACAGCAGTTCTCAACCTGTGGGCTGCGACCCACAGGAACTATATTAAAGGGTCGTGGCATTAGGAAGATTGAGAACCACTGCTCTAGGATAATCTGATGGTGTACAAGCAAATGGTCTGTGGAAGCAAACAGGAAACAAAGGTAAATAAGGCAAGTGGCTCATAAATAGATTAACGTCACGACTTACTTGGGGTAGGCTTGATGGAAGAGGTGGTGTGTGGCAGGAGTTCCACCTTCCGTGTATGTTCATTAAAGGTAGTGAATCTAGAATGAAGCCCAGATGATTCTCAGAAAGTTAGCAAACTGGCTCGGCACCTGTGGCTCAATCAGCTAAGGCGCCAGCCACATACACCTAAGGTGGCGGATTCGAATCCTGCCTGGGCCCACCAAATAACAATGACGGCTGCAACCAAAAAATGGCTGGGCATTGTGGCGGGCGCCTGTGGTCCCAGCTACTTGGGAGGCTGAGGCAGGAGGCTTGAGCCCAGGAGTTGGAGGTTGCTGTGAGCTGTGATGCCACGGCACTCTACCCAGGGGGGCAGCTTGAGGCTCTGTCTCAAAAAAAAAAAAAAAAAGAAAGAAAGAAAGTTAGCAAACTGCTGAATCTCTAAACAAGAAGTGCGAACGGTAAGATTAGAGGCCTGATAAACTTGATGACAACCTCAGTTTGGACACGAAAGCTGGTGGTGTGACCTTGAACATCTCATTTACTTTTCAAAGACTGTATGTGCAGTGATTAATCTACCCAAGAAGCCACAAACTGGAGATATTTGGGGCAAATACAAAGTTTATAGGAATTTGAATTCATTGCCAATATTTCAAATTCAGGAGATTTCACGTTAAAATCTAATTTATCAGTATATATATATATATAGACAGTCTCACTCTCTCAACCTCCCAGCAACCTCAGACTTTTGGGCTTAAGCGATCCTCTTCCCTCAGCCTCCCAAGTAGCTGGGACCACAGTGCCCACCACCATGCCTAGCTAGTTTTTCTATATATATTTTTTAGTAGGGGTGGGGTCTCACTCTGGCTCAGGCTACTTTCAAACTCCTGAGTTCAAGTAATTCACCTGCCTCAGTCTCCCAAAGTGCTAGGATTACAGGCATGAGCCACTACGCCTGGCTACCAGTTTCTTGTTTTAAGGAAAGGAAGGAATGGCTGGCAAACGCCATGTCCACACGGCAGCATTTGCCAGGAGCAGAGAGTTGTGCCCCCTTTAGAGTTGTGCCTGCCTTTCTATCTGCAGGGTACCATAGCCCACCAGCTTCACTTACCCACCCTGCTGCCACCTGGCTGCTCTCTGTAGACATTTGAGTTTGCATCTCCTGAATTGGATAATTTTACAGGGCTTATTGCTGTTGTTGAAAGATATAGCAACTGTTTCAAGTCCATATGAGTTAAAAATATGTATGTTGGCTGGGTACGGTGCTTGATCTGTAATCCTAGCACTCTGGGAGGCCGAGGCAGGAGGATTGCTTGAACTTAGTAGTTCAAGAGCAGCCTGAGCAAGAGTGAGATCCCTGTCTCTATTAAAAACAGAAAAATTAGGGCAGCACCTGCGGCTCAGTGAGTAGGGCTCTGGCCCCATATACCAAGGGTGGTGGGTTTGAACACAGCTCCGGCCAAACTACAACAAAAAAATAGCTGGGCGTTGTGGCAGACACCTGTAGTCCCAGCTACTTGGGAGGCCTCTGAGGCAAGAGAATCACCTAAGCCCAAGAGCTGGAGGTTGCTGTGAGCTGTGACACCATGACACGCTACTGAGGGCGATAAAGTGAGACTCTGTCTCTATTAAAAAAAAGAAAGAAAGAAAGAAAGAAAGAAAAATTACCCAGGCATCATGGCAGGTGCTGAGGAAGAAAGATTGCTTGAGCCAAGGAGTTTAAGGTTGCTGTGAGCTACGATGATGCCACTATACCTCACCCAGGGTAGCAGAGCAAGTCTCTGTCTTAAAAAAAAAAAAAAAAAAAAGTACGTTGCAGGGAAAAGGGACAAATCTCCTATGCAGAAGAATTCCAGATAATTCATATTACAAATAACTACCCTCAAAGAGGTGAAACATACCTCCTGTCCCTTACGTGTAGGCTGCAGCCATAGTGACCTCCTTCCAAGAGGACAGCACAGAAAGGGGAGAATGGGAGAGTAACCTTACAGTGGAGAAACCTGACTACCACAACCTCAGCCAGAAGATCAAGGTCAACAGCAACAGTCAGGACAAGTCATGAAACCTGCATCCGGGCTTCCTCCCAGAACCCACAACTCAGAAGCCCAGAGTAATCATGAGAAAAATATCAGACAACTCGGTATCAGAGAGGTATTTGACAAAATACTCGATCAGCTCTCCCTAAAATTACCAACGTCATCAAAAACAAGGAAAGATAGAGACTGTCATAGCAGAGAGACAGACATAGCTTAAGGAGACCCATAATATGGCACCAGCACTGGGATCCTGAGACAGAAAAAAGGTGTCATGTACAAATTGAGGAAATTGGAATTAAGTATGGACTGGTTCGTTAATCATAACAAATGT
Source organism: Galagoides demidoff (assembly GCA_963574575.1). Classification (NCBI taxonomy): domain Eukaryota; kingdom Metazoa; phylum Chordata; class Mammalia; order Primates; family Galagidae; genus Galagoides; species Galagoides demidoff. Next base: position 14,913 of record CAUYQV010120081.1, on the reverse strand, counting down.
GTCACACTAATTTAAGATGTTTCTAATAAGGGAAACTTGGGATGGGGTATGTGGGAATTCTCTGGACTATCTTCTCAAATTTTTCTGTAAATATAAAACAGTTCTAAAAAATACAGTTTATTTCAAAAGGAATATATATATATATATATATATATATATATGCGCCTGTGTCTATACCAGCATATGAAGGATACCGAAATATCTCAAGGAATCAGTGGAAGATTTGGACAACCAAGAGTGGAGTAGAAAAAGTCAGGGTTTTGCTGACTTTTCATGTGACTCGTGCTGGTTTTAACATGACTCAGCTCCATCCTCACTTGGGCTTTGTGTCTCTCAGCTCCAGATTTCAAGTTCCTCAAAAAGGAAAGCTCATTGCTTCAGCCTGGGGAGGAATCAAAGTTGCAGTCGATTTTTTGTTGTTGTTGTTGTTGTTGCCATTTTTGGCAGGGGCCGGGTTTGAACCCACCACCTCTGGTATATGGGGCCCGTGCCCTACTCCTTGAGCCACAGGCGCTGCCCCCCAAAGTCTCACTCTATTAATCACACCCAGGATTCTGCTGAAGAATCACAGCATATTCCTAAAAGAGGAAAAGAACTGTGAACCAGAAAGTTTCCTTTTAGCTCTGAAATGCTGAGAAAAGAATGTGAGAGGCTTAGCAGCTGAGGTCAGTATCCCCTAAACATTAAGGACAGAGATACCAAAACAAATGTCACGTGCATGTGCCATTTACACTTGTTGGAAAAGCGTCTGTGCTCAGTGGGAAATTTTACAAAATTTGATGAAATCGAATTTCTCTAAAGATTGTTTTGGTGCCCAAGAATTCATGCTAGCTTCTCCTGACTTCTCACCACAGTTCCTTCCATTTCTATAAAATTCTACTAAAATGAAAAGTCTGAAGTAGTCGCAGTGATAGAAACGATGGCAGTTTTGCCACACGGACACAGGTGCAGGAGAAGCTTGGGGCGGTTAATGATTTTAGGGTGGCCACCAACCCAGCCTATGCCTTGGCATAAATTAAGAACAGGCACCTTTCCTCAAGATACTTTGCTTCTAGCCATTTACAGGGGCTCACACCTGTAATCCCAGCAATCTTGGAAGCTAAGGCAGGTGGATTGCTTGAGCTCAGGAGTGCAAGACCAGCCTGAGCAAGCGAGAACCCCCTCTTGACTAAAAATCAATAAATTAGCAGGACCTTGTGGCAGGCACCTATAGTTCCAGGTACTTGGGGGGCTGAGTCAGGAGGATCGCTTGAACCCAGGAGTCTAAGGTTGCTTAAGTTAGGCTGATGCCACAGCACTCTACCCAGGGAGACAGAGTGAGACACTGTCTTTAAAAAAAGAAAATAAATAAATAAAAAGCCACTTCACTTCTATTTCTTGGAAAATCATTATAATAGGCTGCTTTGGTTAGAACAAGACATTTCGCAGACATTTGCCAGGCATGTGTCATAGTAAGAATACAAATGCCTACACCGTGACCACGGTGCCCTGTGCAGCACGCAAGCTGCTTGACCATATGCTGTTACTCTGGGTGCCATCGTCTATTCTAAGCATGTGTCATCCACTCAGAGTCGCGGCAACCCCCAGACTTCCTTTCATATCTCTCCATATATAATTCTCCCGATAGAGTGGGTATTCCAACTACCATGAGTAATCATTATTTCATTTACCTTGGACGGCAATAAACAATTAAACTCGTGGGCTGTTCTATAATCACAGCTTCCTGAAGCATAGCAGAGGGCATAACATTCATCGCACAGGGATGTTACAGTCATTAAATGAGACCACACATCAAAGCGCGGAGCACAGCGCTTGCCAGATAAGGAAGCTTCCATCAGTTTCACTGCCATTTCCTTCCCTGCGTGTCAACAGACGGTGACTCACTAGACCGAGTCAGGATTCTCAGCTGAAAGGCAATAGGTGTATCTAGCGAGCCTATTCCTAGCTGTATAGGCCTGTATTTCTATGTGCAGTGGAAACGTTTTTACTTACCTTAAGTGAAACCACATCCAAACCTCATACACTTGATACATCCTCTGCAGACAACCTCTGTTTTCACAAATTCTAGGGCAGGAAGCATATTATGACTTCTGTTCATTAAAGAAATCATAAATGTAATATGATGAAGCTTTAGAAATCTGTGTCAAAGTCTTATTTTTCCCTTGAAAAAAATTCTTGCTTGTTTTGTCTACCCAGCTTGAGATTGTACATCTTAGCTGACTGTATGATGAGTTAACATGTGTCTATAAAGAGATACATTTAGGGACGTAAATTCAAAGGAGGTATTTAAATATTGACAATGCCTTTTGTAAAAATATACATTGTGTCAGTCTAGATTATTTATTCTTCTGATGCCTTCCGTGGCCTCAGAAAGGGAAACTGCTTTGTCTAGGGTGCTATAGAGGGCCCTTAATTATATTCTCCAGTCACACCTGGAACGTCTCTCTGTGCAAACAGGAGTTAGTATCACTGCGGAAAAAAGTGTGAGTGATCACTGTGAATTGGGGAGAATGAGTCAAAGGAGAGAGATACTGTGTAGGCTGAGAAGGTACCCTGGAGGATGACATTCCTTTTAGAGTACATCATGAATAAAATCTCTGAGGCCGCAATGAGCTATATATGTTTAGAGGAAAATGAGGGTACAGGCTGGAACAAAAGATTTCCGTAGGGAAGGGTTGGGCTGCCATGGAATGACCTAGATTGCCAGCCTGGGAAATTTGGGCCTGATCCTAAAAAACAATACCAGTCTCTGAAGACGTCTTAGCTTGTGAGGAAAATGGTATTTAAGGACAACTCATCTGGTAGGGGAAACAGAAAAGAGAGAGATTATTTCATAGTAAAATAACTGAAATGATTCTTTATCTTCTTTATTACAAAGATAGTGAGAAAGAGGACCCTTATCCTAAGCCCTCCTAAGGAAAAAATACAGCTATTGAAGTTACCAGTGACGTATCAGTTGTGAAATTGGTCATCTTGAGGTCATCACATATCTTTTCATATCCAGTTTTCTTGACATGGTCTTTGTTATTCAGGGTGGATCTCAAACCTTTGTTTTACAATCATTGATGTTCAGTTGTCTGTCTTTGCTAATTTAAAATAACTTCTGAATTTCTACCTCAAATCCTATTTCTTGTCCACTTGCAATTTTTTAAAAAACTGGTGTGTTTTTTGTTTTGGTTGGGTTTGGGGGTGGCTTGTAACAAAGGCTGGCCCTGGGCGGCGCCTGTGGCTCAAAGGAGTAGGGCATCAGCCCCATAAGCTGGAGGTGGTGGGTTCAAACCCAGCTCTGGCCAAAAAAAAAAATAGCTAGGCATTGTGGCAGGTGCCTGTGGTCCCAGCTTCTTGGGAGGCTGAGGCAAGAGAATTGCGTAAGCCCAGGAGAAAAACAAAGGCTGGCCCTAACAATGGCCTTTGGCAAGGTGCACCTGTAACCATGAAGCTCTTCAAGGCAGACAGAGAGGGATCCTTGGAGCTATGCACGGGGCGGAAGAGGCTTTCAGAGTTCAGCAGGGCTCAGGGCCCACTTTGACCCATGGTGCTTTGAGAAACTTCCCCCACACTGGGAAGACAGGTGGTGCATCACCCCAGAGGTCTAGCCCAGGCCGACATTTGGATCTGGAAGGTTTGAAACCTTGAGGGGGCTGGTAGAAACTGATAAGAAAAGCTGCATTCCAAATATATAAGCAGCCTTCTGTTCTACAAGAGATACAGACCAGCATATGTCTTTGGAGCAGACTATTCTAGAAAATAAAAAAGAGGTAACATTTAAACATGAAAGTAGATATCAGATGAGAAAAGAACTTTTGGCATTAGTGCTCCAAACATCTAAATTACTACGTGTTAAATAACAGTAATAGGAAACACCCAGTATCTTACTTGAATTATCTCACACAGCCCTCATGTGTCTGGTAATCCTATTTCACAGTGAGAAAACTGAGGCCAAGAGTGATGATGTTAATTGCCCAGATTCCGATAATTAATAACTGGCAGAGCTGGGAATCAAACCTATCTGCCTCCTGCCAAAATCAAAACCCTTCCTGTCATTCTAATCCAGCGGTTCTCAACCTGTGGGCCACAACCCACAGAAACTGTGTTAAAGGGCCGCCGCATTAGGAAGGTTTAGAACCACTGTAATCTAACCTCTCCAGTGTAGGGTGTTTTCCCCTCAAAATTTTTAGAATTTATTTAGACTGCACTATACCTGGTAAGCCATGATTTATTTTCTAGATGCATGTGGTTAGTTATGAGACAAGGAAGATAAAATTTTCTTTTCTGGCTGGGAGTGGTGGCACATGCCTGTAATCCTAGCCCTCTGGGAGGCCGAAGCAGGAGAATCCCTTGAGCTCAGGGGTTTGAGACCAGCCTGAGCAAGAGTGAAACCCCATCTCTACTAAAAATAGAAAAATCAGCCAGGTGTTGTGGGGTGCATCTGTAGTCCCAGCTACTTAGGAGGCTGAGGCAGGAGGATCACTTGAGTCTAAGAGTCTGAAGTTGCTATGAGCCAGGCTTGGGGCCATGGCACTCTAGCTTGGGAAACAGTAAGACTCTATCTCAAGGAAAAACAAATATTAAAAAAATAAAAACTTGTTTTTCTGAAAAATTTGGAGAGACACTGGGCCCATTTTATGCCATTTCCATGTGACAAAATGGATCACAGAGCCAGGGAGAGGGCTGCTCTTCTATCTCATATAAGGGGCCCTGCACCCCAGGACTTGAGAGCAACTTAGCAGGTAGTTGACAAGGACAAAGAGAAGTGATCCAGGAGAGAAAGGACAGGTGAACATTTTGTGTTGCTGAAGGAGAAGGGCTATTATTACCCCTATAAAAGCTGGAATGTCTCGTGGTCCCTGTCCTGAAGAAATAGTATTAAAATAAACATGAGGGCATGGTGCCCGTAGCTCAGTGGTTAGGGCGCTGGCCACATACACCGGGGCTGGTGGATTCGAACCCAACTGGGACCTGCTACACAGCAATGACAAGTGCAACAACAACAAAATAGATGTGTGTTGTGGCAGGCCCCTGTAGTCCCAGCTACTTGGGAGGCTGAGGTAAGACAATCACTTAAGCCCAAGAGTTTGAGGTTGCTGTGAGCTATGACTCCAGGGTACTCTACTGAGGGTGACATAGTGAGAGTCTGTCTCAAAAATAAATAAATTAATTAAATAAATAAAATTAAATAAATGTGAGTTCAGAGGCTCATGAGTTATTAAAATTTTTCCTCTTTCTCTAAAAAAAAGTTAAAAAGTCCATGTCTCTGAGAGAGGGGTCAGAAGAAGATTTGCACAGCAAAACTTTGAAAAACCCTCCCTCTAAAGTATCCAATGTACACACCTTTATTATGAAACTAATTTATACCTTTTATATGAAAGCAATAACCAAATAGCCTAAGAATATGGGGAGGGGGGAGGAAGAAGGGAGGAGGTAATGAGTGGAGGGAGGGGGATTGGAGGGATCACTTCTGAGGTTTATCTTACAGGGGTACAAGTGAATCTTTCTAAGAGTAGAATGTGAACGTTTTAAAACAATAACTGAGAAAATGACATGTAGGCTGTGTTGACCAGTTTGATGGAAGTATTTCGGATTGCATGTGAAAACCTCACACTGTACCCCAGAAGTGCATTAATGTACATAGTTACCATTCAATAAAAATAAATAAATAAATAAATAAATAAATAAAAAATAAAAAAAAATAGGGTGTGTTCCTTGGAAAACTCCATCATCCTATTAGAGGGGACGCAGAGAACGTCTGCTAACTAAGCATGATGTGTTCTTGTACTGCACAGAATGTCACCATGAAGAACAAATGGCGTCAGCTGCCACCACGCTGTGGCATTCCACTTTACAAAATGATATGTCATTATTAAACGGTGAGGGATATTGATTTCTCAGTGTGTTTCCTGCTTGCTCAATTGCTTTGGTTACAACAACAACGTATACGTTAAATACAATGAGGAGATCCAGAACGCTTATCTTTGGGGTCCCCAATAATGTGCAACTTACTCTTCAGTCTGCAAGTAATCAGATACCCTGACACCTACCTTGACTCAAAAGGAGCCTTGCTTTATTTATCTATTGATTAGCTAATTGATTGATTGATGAAGTGGTTTAAATGTGAGAAATCTCCTCATCTGGAGTTGAGATAGCCATGTGGTGTGGGGAGTGGTCTGGAAGGCAAGCAGGGTCTGGTCCCAGGTTTACGGGTGAATCACCAAGTTACCTTTCCCTCTCTGCAAAAGGAGAAAATTGTACCAAATTATTTCTAAGATCCCTTTAATCACTAAATTTATATTATTCTCTAGAGCTTTAAAAGACATTTTTAAAAACTAAGTAGATTTTTATTTTGTGCCTAGCATGTGTCAAGCGTGGTTCTAAACCTAAGGAACTACAGTTTAAAAACAAAGACCCTGCCTTCCTGGAGTTGAAATTCTAGTGGATAAAGATGGACAGCAAAAAAAAAAAATAAATAAACAAGTAAATATATATTATATCAGATGAAGGAGGTTCAATGAAGGGAAATTAAGCAGGATAATGGTGAGAAACTGTTGGGTAACAGGAAAGCCTTTGCTGATAGTCACCTCTGAGCAGAGGACAAAATTAAGTGAGACAGTGGACCACACAGATATTTGGACAAAGAGTATTTTAGGTAGAGGGAACAAGTATAAAGGGCCTGAGGCAGGAATGTAACTTGAAATGTTCTGGAAATCTGCCCAATGTTTCCCAGTGTGGACAGACATTTCAAAGTTCATCTGGTCATTTCCATGTTCCCAAACTTGCTGTTGGATTGACACAGACTTGAACAAAATTGCAGCAGAGTTGGGGTATTCTGGAAAAAGCCTGTCCTCGTGTGTGAGGAAGGTCCACAGTCAGCTCGCTGAACCAGACACACTGCAGACAGCAGAACTGTCCCAGGAGCACATGTGAACACGCAGTTTTCCTGAGCAAGTCAGTGGTCCGCTTCACCAATAGTAAGCCTCATTCTGAGACCGTTCCCCCACCCCGACAGGAAGAAAAGTGGCAACTTAGCCCTTTTGGGGAGGAAGCCAAAAACCAAATCTGCTCTGTGAAGGTGAGGATGGTCTTTTGCCTAGGTGTCCACGACAAAAAAAGCATTTGTAATTACAGCCACAAAATCACCCTGTAAACACTTAATAGCTTAATAAGATTTTTAACGAGTCTATTTGAAAATGAGAAACCCTACTGTATAAAATGGGCCCATAAAATGTTATACAGCTGTGCTATGTCTTCAAACAAATTGCAAACTGACCTCATCCAGTGTCCTGGAATATTAAGTGCCAAGTTCAGGCCACTATACAGTTTTGGATGCACTTGACTCTAAGCATCCTTGGGAAAGAGTGGTGGCTGACCACACAGGCACTCCAGAAAGATCGATTTTCATGTTTACAGCTTTCCTTATTCCTTCACCATACACTGATACCCCTTTCCTCTGGATTCCTATGTGTTTTTTTTTTAATATCATTATCATATTGGTTTAACATTTCTCTTTAGAATTAACCAGTCACTGCTGTTAGGAAGAAGTTGCAAAGAACACTTTGCACTGCTGTACCTGGGCCCGTACACAGTAACCCCCACCCAAGGTAGCAGGAAGCTAAATTCCATGAGATTTGTAAACCAAATGCTGCAGGAGTTCAGAAATAGGAGGAAGAATTGCTATTATAAATAATTAAGAAAGACTTCCTGGAAATGGCAATATTTTTGGCAAGCCTTGAGGTGAAGACTCTCCAGAAGAATGAGAAATGCTACAGAGAGAAGGTGTTGGTGTGTTGGCAGAAATGTGAATAGTCCGACATGGTTTGGAGCAAGATTGAGTACAAAGGCATTAAAAGGAAAAGGCTAAAAGGTAGGGTGAGAATCAGATAATGTAGACCCTTGAAAGAGCCACAGATAACATCACATTTATAGTGTCCCCTGCCCCATAAGCAGCTGAGAATTTGTTGTTCTAGAGGAGAAGAGACCCTCCCCAGAGCACAGTCCCCTCTCTCTGAAACCCTGCAGTCAATCCTGATCATTCTGTGGCACACCCTCAATGCCCAGACACACAAATTAAGCACAAGTCCTCCATCCACCAACAGAACTTGGTTTTATCTACTTTTTTGTTTTGCCTTATTACGCTTATTTGTTGCTTTGCCCTTTTTCTTGTTTTTCTTCTATTTTAGGAAAATAAATTTGGGAAAGACTATAACGTGATCTAAGTTTTTCCTGGTAAGAAAGAAGTGTACCATAACCATTTTACCTTGGGCTTAGTAAAGATCCAGAAGCCAGTGCCCAAGATACTACCTCCCTTCTCAGAGGAACAGGCTCTGATAGCAGATGTCCATTCACCTTACCATGTGATACACCGGAAGCTAGCAACAGCGGTAGATTTGGGGGTTGGAAAGAATGAGCAGGCATATGTCTGAGGGCGGAGGTGTTTAGCTGCCATCACTTTCTTCTCTAGGTAAGAGGACTCTTGGCAGCTGGAGGTAACAGCCATCTTGGAAGACAAGACATCACACTGGAGTGATCATCATCACTTCAACTAGTGAAGCTGTTGAGTTATTTCTGTTTTTATAAACCTAAGAGATGCCTTTGACTTCTGCCCAAGGTACTCACAGAGTGGTGTTGCCTGCAAAAGTGCTAAGGCAGAGTGAGGAAGTGGAAGATTTCCCTCAGTCTCTACTCTTAAATGTGGCATTCTACTAAACACCATGGACTGGCTGCAAGTCACTCATGAAGTGGAGGCTTAGCTAAGGGGTTGGAAAAGTAGAATGGGTAATCAGAATGGATCTCAAACTGCAACAAAAAGGAAATATAAATATCACAGACTCAGCAATTAGAAATCATAACCCCCAAGCATCTTCCAGATGCCATTATGGGGACTCCAGATTGTTGGCTCTGCACGTTGGTCCAATCACCTAGAATGGCCATTTCTAGAGTCTCTGAAGAGTAAGGGCCCTTACTCAAAAATCTCCTCCCTGCTTCATACATTCCTGCATACATTCCTTCCTTGTCAAGGAAGCCAAGGAATTTTTTTTTTTTTCTGAATTAGAGATAAAGCAGAAATGGGGACCAGGCATGTTGGTTCACACCTATAACCCCAGCTCTGGGAGGCCTAGGCAGGGGATTGCTTGAGCTTAGGAGTTCAAGACCAGCCTAGGCAAGAGCAAGACTTTGCCTCTACTAAAAATAGAAAAACTAGCCAAGAATTGTGGCAGGTACCTGTAGTCCCATCTGCTAGGGAAGCTGAGGCAGGAGGATTGCTTGAGCCCTAGACTTTGAGGTTGCTGTGAACTATGATGATGCCACAGCACTCTATCCAGGGTGACAGAGTGAAACTCTGTCTCAAAGAAAAGAAAAACCAAAAGCTGAATGGCAATTGAGTAGGGGACCATAAACAAGAGACTCAATGCATTCTCTAAAAGATACTAGTATCGTCTTTTGCCAAAGGATGGATTTTAAAGAAGAGAGGGAGGAATACATGAGGACATTGAAGATCTTAACTGGTGAAGGAAGGAGTCTGGATACCTAAAATAAATCTCACCCAATCAATCCTTGGATTCAATCTTTAAAATGTTGTTGAGGATTTTTATGTCTAAGTTCATGAGAGATGTTGATCTCTTCTTTTTACATAATTCCCCCCCCCTTTTTTTTTTGTGGTAACACTGGGTTCTTAAAATGAGCAAAGTATTTACTCTTTATTTTCTGGAATAGATTATATAAAATTCATGTTAATTCTGCAATGAATGTTGGATAAAATTCTCCACTGAAACCATTGTAGGTCTAGAGACTTTTTTACAGAGTAGCTGCTTAGTTACAAATTCAGTTTCCATAATTGTTATAAGGCTATTCAAATTATCTATTTAATATTAAGTAAATTGAAGTAGTTTGTGTATTTTGAGGAATTGGTCGATTTCACCTAAGTGGTCAAGTATATGTTTGCAGAGATGGTCATCTTAATCTGTTATCATCCTTTTGATGTCTTCAGAGTTTATAATTATGTCCTTTGTTTTATTCTTTATGTTGGTAATTTGCATATTCTCTCCTTTTTCTTTGCCAGTCTTGCTTCAGATTTGTTAATTTAACTGATAATTTTCATTTTCTTGATTTTTCTATATTGCTTCTTTTTTCGATTTCATTAATTTCTGGACTTAACTATTTTCTTCCTAGGATTGAGTTATTTTGCTCCTCTTATTCTAGATTCTTGAAGTAGGTGCTTAAATTTATGATTTGAAATTGTCTTTTCTTCTCTATTGGAAGCATTTAGGGCTAAAAATTTTCCTATCAGAATAGGAGCATTTTGTTTTTATTTCATTCGGTGTCATTTTTTACTTACCTCAAGACTTTCTCCTTGAATCATGAATTATTAAGAAATGAATTGCATGGTTCCCAACTGTTTCAAGATCTTCCTGTTTTCTTTTTGTTATTGATTTCCAGTTTGATTTGATTGTGGTTAACGAACACATTCTGTATGAATTTAATTCTTCTACATTTGCTGAGTTGTGTCCAATGGTCCAGGATATGATCTGCCTTACTATATATTCTACAGACGGCTGAAAGAACAGGAATATTTCCCTGCTTTTTTTGGAGTGGAATGTTCTATAAATGTTGAAATATCACTTGATGGTGGTGTTGAGTTCTACCAGATCTTTGCTGATTTCTTGTCTAATTGTTCTATCAGTTCTTGATACAGAGTGTTGAAATACAATTACTATAGTTAGGAATTTGTTTATTTCTACTCTTAGTCTGTTTCATGTATTTTATGGCCCTTTTGTCTAGTTCCTATATGTTTAGGATTCCAATATCTTCTTAAGAAATCATCTACTTTATCTGATACTAATATAGCTATTCTTAATTAATGTAATTAATGTTTGGATGATTCAGCTCCTTTCCATCTATTTACTTTTAACCTCCTTATATCCTATATTTGAAATGAGTTTTTTTATAGAAAGTTTGTAGTTGTGTGATATTTGTTGAATCCACGTATCTGCCTTTTCATTAATGCACTTACGTCATTTACATTTAGTGCAATAATTGATATGTTAGAGTTGTGGTGTGTCTTTTGGTTTTTTTGTTTTCTCTTTGTTCTACTCTTATTTATGTTTTCTTTCCCTTCATTCTTAAAGGATATGGGTACAGGAGTCTACTTTGACACTTATTTTCTCTTAACACTTGAGAAGAAATGTACTCTGTTTTTCTGGCCTCTGTGATTTCTGATGAGAAATTCAATGCTATCTGAATTGCTTTTCCCCTATAGGCAAGCTGTTGTTCCTCTAACACTTCTCTTCAATTTTTGTTCTCAGAAGTTGGACTGTGAAGTTTTCTGGTGGGATTCCTTTGGATTTATCCTCTTTAAGTTTCCTTCAGCTCCTTGAATCTATCCATTTATGTCTTTTGCCAAGTTTGGAAACTTTTCAGCCTTTTCTGTTTTATGAATTATTTTTTATTCTTCCCTCTATCCTTTCTTTCTGGAAATTTATTGACACAAATGTTACATTTTTTAAAAAAATAATTTTTCCAGTTTCCTTAGGTTACCTTCTTTTTTATTATTCTATTTACTCTATTATTTTTATATTATGTGATTTCATTATTCTGTTTTCACATTCTCCGCTTCTTTCCTTTTCCCCTTCATTCTGCTGTTGAGTCCTCTCACTAAGCCTTTTATTTTGGTTATCTTTCAGTGCTAATGTTTTTATTTGGTTCTTCTTTATATTATCTATTTCATTGTTGAGACTTCTTATGCTTCTCTGAGGCTTATTTTTTTTTTATTTGTTTTAGTTTTGTTGATAATTGCTAGTGAAGCCCTTTAATCATGGCTGCTCTACATTTTGTCTTGCAGATAATTTTAACAGCTTTGATTATCTCAGTGTTGGCATCAATTGCTTATCTTGTTTTAGTTATTTGTGGTTCTTAGTGTAGTCAATTTTCAATTCAAACTTGTACATTTTTGATATTATCTTCTGAGGCTCTAAAGCTTCTAATTTAGCTGCCTTACTCTGACAACACTTTGTCAGGGGAAGAGAAAGGAGGGGTCAAGATGGGGACAGAAGTCCAGGTTTTCAAGCAGCTTCTGTTACACCTGAATGGGGAGAAGCTGCTCACTACTGCTGGGTGAAAGTGTTATTTCTAGCTCTTCCACCACGTTACAGATGTCTGCTTAGCTGAGACGGAGAGAAGTGGTTCCTTACCCATCCTCACACTGCCTTCACCGAACCAGAGGGCAGCCCTGTTATTGCTGGGGCCTGCTTACAAGTTTTGTTTCTTCTAGGCTTCCTCTGACACCAGCCCAGCAAGGTGGGAGAGTTTGCTTGTCATCTCTCTGATTCTTTAGGTAGAGCGAGTAGGCTTTTACTGAGACTTTCTTGGTATGCTACCATACCATGTTAGCTTCTCGAACACCCCCTCTGGGAGATATAAAACCATGAGAAGAAAACCCAGGGAACCCACTACCTTGTCATTCTGTGGGTCCCAGAGTCTCCATTTGATCTGCCTTCTCTCTACCTTTCCGTCTTTTTCTGTTTTTTGTATAATTATTGTCCAGGGTTTTAATTGTACTTAATGGGAAGGACAGGAAAAGTAAGTCTACGCTATTTTCCCAGATACAAGAGTCCTCTGCTGGCTAACTATTGAAGTTACCTCGTTTGTCACTGACGAAGTGTTACACATAAATCCCAGAAAGTGACGGTCCCATTGTATTCTGCATTGTCACTCCTCCGTTTCTGAGGAGCTAGATTTCATTTGCAGAGTCACATTTTTTAAATGAACATTAACTACTAATGCACAAAAGTGTAGTTTCCCATGAATAGTACTGCATTAGAAAATCTTGTTATATGAGAAATAGTTGGGAAGCCTAAATCTGGTTGGTGTGTTAGACTAGCTGCCATCCAGTGGGCTCAATTGGTGTTTTGTGAATCCTAAGGGCCCCAAAAGGTTCCTGGTCTCTAGCTAAATGAGTCAGTGCAGTCTCAATAAAAAGGACTTGCTGATAATAATGACAACCCTGTGTATTTCATGTAGCCAGAGTATGGAAAGCTTTACAGGTAGCCTCTCACTTGGTTCCAGGTACAACCCTATGACATAGGAACTCAGCAGTGTCCTCATCCTTAAGACATGTGAGAACCAAAACTTAAAAAGTTGAGTAAATTACCCAAGCCCACACAACTAAGGAGTAAAATCTGGGTTCAGACCCAAGTCTGTCTTACATCAGAGCCAGGGTCCTTAACCTCTGTGCCTCCTGCTTCAGAGCAATCAAACAGGCTGTATCTGACTCTGTAAAAGCATTTCATTATTAAATAAATATTTCTTAGCAAGTCATGGCCTAACATCTTAAGGTGAAAAGATCTTTAATTACCTTGTTCATAAGAAAAGAGTTAACTAGCTATCTGGTTCTGTTCTTTGCCTCTCAGTAATTTAATCATTTCCAATTAAGTGAGCTTTTATATATACCTCTGAGATGTGCTGGCCTTTCTTCTTCGTGTATCTTAGCTTATTTACTTGAGAACTAAATTTCTCAAGTGGTGTGTGAAAAGTATAGGAAAATTCACTACCAGAAAATTAGATCAAATTGTTGTGAGTTTTTTTTGTTTATTCAGTTTTATTTTCTTTTGGCTGTTTTCTCCTTTCAATTTTCCTTGTTTAGTCTCTTTGAAGACTGTCTTCATCTACATGCATTTTTTCTTTAATGTTTCTCATTTTTTCTAGAAGAGAAGATTTTACAAATGGAAAAAGAAGTTTTAACTTTGCTCAATTTCTGCTTTGGTAGCAATTATTTTTAATCCCGTTCCTATGTCTTCGATTCAGGCAAAAGTGAATCTAAAACTTTTTGCTCAGGACCTGGCTAGTATTAATTAGACTGTTTGCTTTAAGACACAACAACTCTGCGTTTGTGTATATACATGTGTCATGTTTGGGGGACTAACTTGAGTATCATACGAAGCTGAATTTTAATTTGTTTATATTCACTTACTAATTATAAGGCCTGGGTCCTCTCTCCATTAATAAAAATAAAAATAATTATACAACCTCTCTCAAAAGTATGCTGTGTCCTAAGTGAGGTAATAAATAATATACCTAACTCAATGTCTAAAGCGCATACAAAGCATTCTGATAGAATCAACATCCTTCCCTTTGTCACATCATTTATCAGCAGGATGAGAAAACATTTGCCTGGGGCAGTGCCTGTAGCTCAAAGGAGTAGGGCGCAGGCCCCATATACTGGAGGTAGTGGGTTCAAACCCGGCCATGGCCAAAAAACTGCAAAAAAAAAAAAAAAAACCCAAAAGAAAACATTTGCCTGCTCTATAATCACAGATACCTGAGCAGAAGTTATTTACTCCAACACCAAGAAAAAAGTTATTTCCAGAAAAATATTGCATACTTATAAAATGTGCTCTTATCATCTGAGTGAAGGTTTGGATTCTCAAATTTTCTAAAACAACATTGTTCTACAGAACTTTCCACAGTGATGGAAATTACCTATAGATGCACTCTCTAATCTCTAGCCACTAACCACATGTGTCTATCAAGTACTTGAAATGTTGCTAATGCAACTGAAGAACTGATTTTTTTGTTTTAATCAACGTAAATGTAAAGAGCCACATGTGGCTAGCAGGTCACTGAGCTGACAGCACAGTTATAGAGACTGGTCACACTTGTGGAGCTGACTGGCTTTTTTTTTTTTTTTTGCAGTTTTTGGTAGGGGCTGGGCTTGAACCCACCACCCCCAGTATATGAAGCCATTGCCCTACTCCTTGAGCCATAGGCACTGCCCGAGCTGACTGACTTTTTAAAAAAATATTAAATGCTACTCAGTTCAGTGTGTAGGGAAAATATAATAGGCTCCCCAGGAGTTTGGGAAGAATCAGCAAATCAATGCTGCTGCCTTGAGCTTCCTGTTCTCTCCTTTTCTTTTTATCCCAG
>CAUYQV010120080.1:0-16537 GCA_963574575.1 Galagoides demidoff | reverse complement strand
TGGGACCACAGGCGCCCGCCACAACGCCCGGCCATTTTTTGGTTGCAGCCATCATTGTTGTTTGGCGGGCCCGGGCTGGGGATTCGAACCCGCCACCTTAGGTGTATGTGGCTGGCACCTTAGCCGATTGAGCCACAGGCGCTGAGCCAAAGTGCAAAGTTTAAAAGTGAACTCCCTGATACCGCTCATTGGTATCGTCTTACACTCTTGCTTTATCACATAGCTGTCCGTCTCCTTCCCCACGCGTCTGTCCATCACTCTATCTGATGTGTTGATGTACCTCCAATACTTACCTTTAACTAACATTCCATATGTTTACAGGTTTTTCTTTTGGTGTAAAATGTACCTGCAATTAAGAGTACATTTGGGAATATTGACAAATGCAGGGCACTGATACCACAGAGCATCACCAGCACCCCAGGCAGTTCCCTCATGCCCCATCCCACTCACCTGACACCTTGCCCATAGGCAGCCAGTATTCTTTTCCCAACACATTAGTTTTGACTGTTCTGAAACTTAATGTAAATGGAGTTATATAGTATATATTCTTTTATATAAGGCTTCTTTCACTCAACATTATGTTTTCTGTATTTCATTCATGTTTTGTGTATTAGTAGTTTGTTTTTATTGCTGAATAGTATCCTATTGTGTTAATACACCAGAGATTTATTTCTCCTACCCATTCTCTTATTGATGGGTAGTTGTTTCCAGTTTGGCACTGTCGTGAATAAAGTTCTATGAACATGTACCAGTCTGTTTGGACACAGGTTTTCATTTCTCAAGAAACTGGAATTGCTGAGTCATATGAAGTATTTTTAATTTTATAAGCAAAATATATGCATTGTGACATGTAAGATACATAGGTATTCTTTTCATGACCTTTCCAATTTCGATGAGTATTTTATGCCCTGTCAAATGTTATTTTTCACTGTATTGAGATTGAGGTATTTCTGGAATATACAGCATCCTTAGCTCTCCTTTTGAGCTTGAAACACAGACATGCCCACTGATGTGTGCATACACTGTCCCCCCCAGTATGTCCTTTTAGTATGCATGGAGTTTCTATTTTGTCACAAAGCTCTTTGCCAGTCTTTTGTCCAAAATGATTGTACCATTTTACATTCCTACCAACAATGTGTGAGAATTCTAGTTGCTTCCCAGCTTTACCAGAGTTTGGTGCTATTAGTTTTACTTTTGAATATCCTGGTAGGATGTGGTGGTGTCTCATTGTGATTCCCCATGGATTTTTATTCTTTATTTCAGTTTGGGGAAAATGAATGAATATGAATGAATGGAAGAAAAGAAAGGAAGAAGGATGAAGCAAGTAGTTCTATTTTGAGATGTGACATTGTATACTCCAGAGTACTGATGGACAAGTTCTCCAAATTCTCAGCCTTTTTTACATCTTTCTATTCCTGTTAGAGAATGCATTGCCCTTTCTGTATTCACATACCTTTTTTTTGTTCATAATTGTTTTAAACATTTATTGTCTAATGCTATTCAGTACCTCACTTACCTGAAGTTCTTTGGTACTTCAAAGTAGCTAGTACTGCCGTTTGTTGTCTCTGCTGGCTATAGCTCATGGTAAATTTTTTCATTTGTGTTTTATAATTTTGGAAAGAGAAATCATGTTAAAGTAAGTTTTATTTATGAGACTCCTGGCTGGCCTGGTGCTGTGTTTGCTTTAACCTTATAACCTCGGGATATCATCAGCCCATGACTATTTCTTATATAAAAGTTCTTAGTTTGGGTGGGAGGTTTTGGGCATCCTCTTTATGAGCTTCACTTCAAAGCTGAAATCTATCTGAAGACAGGTTCAAGGTTATGAATTCACATGGACTTTTTTTTTAATACTCCATGCCCAGTGTAAGGCAGATATGTTTGTTGGTGAGCTGCTTCCTTTCTGCTCATTCTTTCACAGAGGGGTAGTATATAGAGCAGTGCCAGGTTAAGTGGGGAGTCTTCATTCCAGCCCTCTTTTCTTACATGCCCTGATCTCAGCTCCCTTTCCTGGCTAGGCGTTAAGCCCTGACTTCTGGATGATGAGATTGACAGTGTCCCACAGGGCTGCCACATGGGCCACTGCCCACCTCTGGTGCCCTATTTTTTTCTTTCTGTCCCTACAGTTCTTTTCTTTCCTGATGTGCATTTGAATCAATGTTTGTATTGTGTTATCTACCATGTACAGGTTCTTTGTAGCAGGAGGATTTTTAAAGGTTTTCTAATGTTCCATATTTCTAAAAATGAAAAGTCTGAAGGAATAAAAAGCATAGATTTCTGTGATTCTTAGAAATATAAAAAGTGGCTCTTTTTAGAGTTTATTCTCAGAAAAACAAAGGCACACCAAGCATGTGGCGGAACTTTACAAAAGTATATGTTTTTGCCCTGAGATAGCCTCTCTTTTCTTTACAGGGTACAGTGCTAAGAGGAAAAAAAAGTAAAATTTTGAGCATTCAGAAGGCAACCAGACATGTCCTTGGATGACATTAAGATGAAATCCAGTGACTTCCTGGAGAAGGAAGATCTGGACAGCGGAGGTTTTGGGAAGGTGTCCTTATGTTTCCACAGAACCCATGGATTAGTGATAATGAAAAAGGTGTACACAGGGCCCAAGCGCACTGAGTGAGTTGGGAGCAGAGGTGGGTGGGTCTGCCTCTGAGCTGGCCATGTAAGTGGCTGTCGTGGAGGTGTGGGTCAGTGTGGGGATGAGACTGCTGGTGTCAGAATGAGAGAGACCCTGGTGGGATGTCAGGGGTAATGATGCTCCTTGTTATTATTGCTGATGTGGATTCTGAGGCTAAATGAAAAGCTCATGGCTAATAAATAATGGAAAAGAAATGAAGAGGAAGAAAATTGAAAAAGATAAAAAGAAAAGGGTGGTTAGGGAGGCAGACAAGAAAATAGGGAAGGTATCAGTGAAGATGGATTTATACATTTCACGTTTTTGTTTTTGTTTTTTGAGACAGAGTCTCAAGCTGTCACCTTTGATAGAGTGCCGTGGTGTCACAGGTCATAGCAACCTCCAACTCTTGGGCTTAAGTGATTCTCTTGCCTCAGCTTCCCAAGTAGCTGGGGCTACAGGCGCCTGCACAACACCGGCCATTTTTTGTTGCATTTGTCATTGTTGTTTAGCTGGCACGGGCCTGGTTCAAACCCACCAGCCTCTGTGCATGTGGCCAGCGCCATTACTGCTGTGCTATAGGTGCAGAACCTTACTTCACATTTTTGGTGAGGACCAGTTCTAAGTGAAAAAAAGAAAAAGAAAGAAAGAAAGAAAGTACATTCCTGAGAAGTTCTAAAAAATCTCTTTAAAGCTGTCAATGGAGTGTTTGTACCTCTCTCCCTCCCTGTCAGAATGGTTAGGAGAGAGGCTGTGTTTTTTTATTGTACTACCTAACACAATCTTTTTTAACTTTTAGAGACAGGCTCTCACTCTGTTGCCCAGGCTGGAGTGCAGTGGTACAGTCATAGCTCATTGTAACTTCAGACTCCTGTAGGCTATATTATTGCTATTCATGTACTTTTTCATTCATTCATCCTTTGGTTTAGTTTTCTTGAGCATACAATCCTAGTTATAGAGCAGAAGGGCTATAAAGATGAACAAGATACCACTCTGCCTTCCAAGGCTCGTGTTGAGCCTGGAGGAGATCAGAACATACCCAGGAGTATGACCAAAGCATATGCAGTGTGATGCCCTGGATGGGGTGCTGGCTCTGCTGGGCTCAGCACGGCTACTTTCCACCCACAGGTACAATGAGTCCCTCCTTGAGGAGGGCAAGATGATGAATAGACTGAGGCATAGTCGGGTGGTGAAGCTCCTGGGCATCATCATTGAAGAAGGAAACTACTCCCTGGTCATGGAGTTTATGGAGAAGGGCAACCTGATGAGTGTCCTGAAGTCCGAGGTACGGAATCTCTACTACATTGCTGTGCCCAGTGGGCAGGCCAGCTGTCTACCACACTGCCCTTGTGCTGTTCATTTGTGATTCGCTGCTATAAAATGATCCCTTTGTGAATTCCCTGAGTAGTTTGGATTTTCTGAAGTCAGCCCCTTGTTAAATTTTCCTTGCCTTTCACTGCCCTGAGGATGGTCTCCATTGTCTCAGTCTTGTTGACAGTCCTCTGTATCACACACAATGTTGTCATAGTACTGTGGTTGGCTATTTACCATACTCATCAACCACTCTACAATCCATGATCCAGAGCTAGGCCTGTCTGCCTGAAGCACATCATCTTGGATGACATTTAAATATGGGTTGATTGGCGAAAGCATCTGTACTGTAAATGACTGGGACAAATATGGATTCATTCATTGTATATAACAGACATGAATATAAGAGAAGATGGAGTATTAGTAGTCATAATTTGATACTATTCCAGAAACTTTTAGGTTAAGTGTAGAACATTAGTGGCAACAACATTGGATAAGATTTAAAGCAGGAAAATAAAAATTGTGTTTTTCTGCTCCTTTTATCTGCCTCCATCGTACTGGCTATTGATTTCTTTGACATGTTTTTAAAAGTTTATGTGCCTATTAAGATGAAGAGCCCCTGGGGGTTTCTCAGGAATCAATAGCCAGTATGAGGGAGGCAGGTAAAAGGAGCAAATAGTGGTGGTTTGATATGCTTTGATAGATATACTCATTGTCAGCTGTGGAGAGCAGACGAGAGGTACCTACTCAGCCAAAATAGACAGGAAAGACTTTCACTCTGAAGACAGTAGGTGTTTTTGAAGCAGAGAGTTTGTAAGTGTTCTAGGCAGAGAGGATGGCTTAGAGAGTCTGCTAAATTTGAGGAACTGTAGATCACTGGATTTGGCCAGAGCATAGATTATACGTGAAAAGTGGTGGGTTATGGCTGCCTTTATGGCAAATACTTGCCCTTGTCCACCTTCTCCCTACTCCACCATTGCTAAGTCAATAGACATCTCTTGAAGATACCTTTTGGGAAGAATAAGATTGATTGATTATAATGATTTTTGATCAGATTGCTTTCTTCCCCCAAACTAGCTAAGATCCACTGTTTGAATATGTGGGCATTTTGATTGGGAGAGAAGTCATTCAGACTTGAGGCATTCTGCAGGATTGCCAGGGATCAGGTGCACTAGTCTGGGCTCAGGCAAGAAGTCAGGAGGACCTGAAACAGAGAAGCAGAAAGGGGTTGGGAGAAGAACCAACTTTGCTTGCTTAAAATTTTTTCCTAAGTCCAAAGATATACCAAGGAGGAAGGGAAACAAAATCTTTTCTGCTATTTTCTGTATGATGGAGATCAAGCTATTAATACTGTAGTTCACCTATGTTGTGTCCTAAATGTGGCTTGAGGGATAGACTTGGGAATCTGACTTCTACCATTAAAATTGTTTTCCTATTAACCAATAACCAATATATAATACAGTTTTAGGGAACATCCTATTAAGTCTGGCATTTTAGACTTAAACAAAACTAAAAATTAATCACTATAATAGAAACTAGAATTGTTTGTGTTAATATTGATGTTCACATAACTAGAATAATTATAAGTACAAGGAGCCTGAGACCATACAAAGAGCTGGAGTAAATTCACTTCATCATATTTTTAGCCTCAATTAATCTATCTCATAGATTAATTTTTACATGGCTGTAATCAGTAATCAGTATGGACATGTTCCTTTGTATTCTTTTTTCTATTAATATTATTTCACATGCTCATTTCCATGACATTGTTCACATATTCAAAATAAAAATACCATTATATCATATCAGCCTACCACACAAAGTGTTTGTTTGTGTATTTATTCATCCATTCATTCAAGAAACATTCCAGGTACCATCCTGGGTACTAAAGATACAATTCTAGATAATAAAAATAATGTGTGTTTATGTTCTTAAAGAGCTTAATTTTATAGGTTTTTATATGTTACCAGATTGGCATGGAATTTCTGTTTTTACACTGACAAAATACAACATGAATGCACTTAGTCCCTGAATGAAATCACTCTTGTTTCACAATGACGGCAGTGCTCAGAGCATCTGCCCTGTCCTCAGGTTAGATCCACTGCTGCATCCTAGTCTGGGACAGATGTTTATTCCTGTGAATCAGTTGCTTTGGTTTATTTAATAACCTACCTGTTTCATAGACTTATATCACTTTTTTAGATCAGCATCCCACTTTCTGTAAAAGGAAGGATAATTGTGGAGACCATTGAAGGAATGTGCTACTTACATGGAGAAGGTGTGATACACAAGGACCTGAAGCCTGAAAATATCCTAGTTGATAATGACTTCCACATTAAGGTAAACCATAATCTGTAGGCTTCTAGGATAGGTAATGTTTGGTTTTAATTCTCCACTGTAAATTCATTCTCATAGATGGTAGGTAATAAAGGAAGACCTGGTTCAGCTTTTAACTGGTTTGGTGATGCCAATAGGCTCTACCAAGTTTTAAAAGAAAAATGCAGTCTTAATGGAGTTAGGAGATAACTGTCAGGATCTAACTCTGGGGAGGAGTGGCATTGATTGGGGTAGAGAACCCCAATCTTTTCTAGAGTATGTTTTCCTCCTGTTAAACTTGAGATGGAAACATTCAAGATGTTCACCTTGGGATGGGCCATTTTCCTGAGTAAGACTCCCCTCCTCGGGAAATGCAGAGGCATGTGAAGGTGTGTACAGGAAACCTTAGAATTCATATGTGGCCTGAGAGATCAATATTGAGATCTCCGTGTCGACATCAAAAACCTCTGTTTTGAAATTTGGCTGATTTATAGTTTTTATCTCTTGACTTCCATCTGCATTTAAAAAATCACTTGATCTTAGCCAAAAGGCTGAGAAGTGATTGCACTTAAAACATCAATTTTCTATTCATAACTCTCTTTTCATTATAGTCAAGAGAATAAGGGAAAGGGATGTGTCTTTTGTCCATCCAAAGGCAAAGTTGAACTAATTGGCTTTGGCAGCAGGAGAATATAAGTATGAGAATATGAAAGGGGAAGTGACATTATGTGGAGAACTTGGCCTGCTTACCCTGGTGTCCTTTACAAGATTCTGCTTCTATACTTTGTACTAATCTGGGGCAGACTTTTTTCCTCCTCTGTCTTTTAAGAAGGTTCTATCTTTAACTCATTAACTTATCTCTTATATTCTAGGTTAGAATTTGTGAATTTTAGATAACCATGTGCCAAAATAGATCCCCAAATGCTTGCTTGGATTCCTAGAGGCAGATGTGAAACTGCTAGCTTTGGTTTCTTCTTAACCGGATGTTTCTGGCATTTTGCTCTGCTTCCTTCAACTGTTCTATGTCTGACCTTGGTATTTTTCTCTCTGCTTTTTTGTCTGTTTTTCACCTCCTCCTCCCCATCCCATCTTCTCTTAGGTTCAGTCTGCCAGCTCAAAACAAGCAACACCACAGTCCTTTATCCTCTGTATGTCTTTGGGATCCTTGGAAATTTGCATCATGGGCCTCTGGACGCCATTTGGGGAAGTGGAAGGTGTAGTGCCTGGTCACCATCTGCTACATAAATCTGCAGAGAAGAAAGTACCATTTTTCTTCCTAGCCCTAGAAATAGTTGAAAAACATACACAGAGTAAATGAGGGATTTAGATAAACACACTTTATTGTTGTTGTTCATGCAAAAGTATCTGCTTTTCCCCTTCCCTTTTGTTGTGTAAGAATTGAGATACCAGAGTTTCACATGAACATTTCTTTGGGGAGATTTTCCAGACAGCTGAGGAAACTGTCATAAAGTTTCTGTGAGCCTGTTCAGAAGTAGGTGTTTTCAACCTGCCCAATGCTGCCATTCCTGGTAAATTCACTGTACCTGACATATATTGTATGAGCCCAAAAGTTGAAGCCAAATCTAATTTGCTTATAGCCTTCACAGAACAATCCCATTGCCTTGGTCTCTTCTGCAGATAGCAGATCTTGGTGCTGCTTCCTTTAAGACGTGGAGCAGACTGACTAAAGAGGAGCACAATGAGCTGAAGATAGTGAACAGCACCTGTAAGAAAAATGGAGGCACCCTCTTCTACATGGCCCCGGAGCACCTGAATGACATCAATGCAAAGCCCACAGAGAAGTCTGACGTGTACAGCTTTGCCATAGTACTTTGGGCAATATTTGCAAATAAGGAGCCATATGAAAGTAAGACATTTATACATGAAATAATGGGCTTCAGTGAGATCAGTTAAGATGTATTAATTTCTTTTTTGTTTTGGACAGAGTCCCACTCTGTTACCCCAGGCTAGAGGACTGTGATGTCATAGCTCACAGCAACCTCAAACTCCTGGGTTCCAGTGATCCTCCTGCCTCAGCCTCCCAAGTGCTGGGACCACGGGTGTCTGCCACAATGCCCAGCTAATTTTTCTATTTTTAGTAGAGACATGGTCTACTTTTGCTCAGGATGTTCTTGGACTCCTGACCTTGAGCAATCTTCCTGCCTTGGCCTCTCAGAGTGCTAGAATTACAGGCCTACTTGTTTCTTTAATGTCAGCTTTACCCACTGACGTGAGTTCCATGAGGACCAGGATCACATCTGATTTATTTACTACTGTCTTCTCAGTGTCTACATACACCATACCTGGAACATAATAGATGCTCAGCAAATTTTTGTTGAATCAGTGAGTAATCCTAGTTTAGCAATCAGAGATTACAAAATGAACAGAAGCCTCCATAGTGCACTGAAGCTTGGGAGGTGTTATGAAATTCCATAGATCTTCCTGGACAGGAAGATTTGATTGTTTCTGCTTTTGAGGACTTAGCCTTTCACACTACCATACATATGCTTCATACTTTCACTCATTCAATTACTCTCTCATTCAAGAGTTATATTTTTTGCAGTCTTGACTGTGGGCAGTGTAGTTGATGTTGGAATTATAAAGATAAGTAAGTTGTGGCTTGTGTAGGAAAACCGGGACGTTCTTCAATTTATTTAGTTCATAAACTAATAGACATTTTCTTTTGGTAATTATCACATTCTTTAGGGGGTTTAATGATCATTTCTTTGCAAATGCCTCTTAAATCTCTGTCTCTGGTTCTGGCCTGGATATTCACTAGCCCAGATCCATCCCATAGCAGCAGAGGAGCCCCAAAATAGCATCCCCCAAACAAGCCCAGGTTTTCAACACTCTCCCTGCAATTCACCTCTCTTCACTCCTCTTTGTCAGATCAGAACTTGCATCTCCACCCATCTACCAAGTTGCCCAGCCAGGAGCCTTTACCATCTTTCAAGACTCACCCTTGCCCTTCCTCATCCACATTCAATCAAACTTCAAAACCTGTGAATTTAAGATATATATCCACACAGAGACACGTACACATACATACATGTATATGTATGTCAAGATGCATCTTCAACCTGTCACATCTCTCTGCCCCCCTGGCCTCTGATTAGTTCCAGACCCTCCTCATTTCTGCTCTAGGCTCCTCCAGAGGTCCACTGTCCCTGTGGCAGCCAAAATGACCATTCTAAAAAGCAAATGTGACCCTCTCACTCAGCTATTGAAAATCCTCCCTAGACTCCCCATGGCCTTCGGAATAAAGTTCAAATTCCCCAGGTGGAATATGAGGTCCTTCAGGACCTGTCCCTCATTCTCTAGCCCTATCACTCCCCCTCCTCCCTTGTCAGTGTGTTGTTACGCAGAGTGAGTATGTGCCACACTGGAAGCATCATGATTTCTGTAACTTCCAGTCTATTCATACTCCCTGCCTAGAATCCTCCCCTCAATTCCTCCTTCCTATTTTGGATCTGACCATTAGGCAAGTGGATATCTAGGCCAGGACCAGAGACAGAGATTTAAAAGATATCTGCAAACAGATGCTTCTTACCTGCTAATTTTTCTGGACTTAACAAAGCGTTCACAGACCTTTCATTCTAGTCACAGCTATGTTACCAGAACCCCTGTACTTCTTCTTGAATAGCAATTATCACTTTTAATTTAATTTATTTATTTATCTTTGGAGATAGAGTCTTAGTTTGTCACCCTCAGTAGAGTGCTGTGTTGTCATAGCTCACAGCAACCTCCAACTCTTTGGCTCAAGCGATTCTCTTGCCTCAGCCTCCTAAGTATTTGGGACAATACTCTGGTTTCTCTTTGGATTGTGTAAATCTTTCGCCTTTTACCAAGTAGCTAGGACTATAGGTGCCCACCACCATGCCCACCTATTTTTTCAAGATGAGGTCTTGCTCTGGCTCAGGCTGGGCTGGAACCTGTGAGCTCAGGTGATCCACCTGCCTCAGCCTTCTAAGTGCTAGGATTACAAGCATGAGCCATTGTGCCCAGCCTCACTTTGTATTTTAAATTATTCTCCTTAAATTGAACTCCATAAAGGTAAGGGTTGTACATATATTTGCCTTTGTATTAAAATCCAGGGCTGTAGTTCAGTGGCTAGGGTGCTGGCCACATACACCAGGGTTGGCAGGTTCAAACCCAGCCTGGGTCTGCCAAACAACAATGACAACTATAACAACAACAACAAAAAAAAAAAAAATAGCCAGGCATTATGGCAGGTGCCTGTAGTCCCAGCTACTTGGGAGGCTGAGGCAAGAGAATTGCTTAAGCTCAAGAGTTTGAGGTTGCTGTGAGCTGTGATGACGAGGCACTTGATCAAGGGTGACGTAGTGAGACTCTGTCTCAAAAAACAAAAATAAAATAAAATTCAGGCCAAGCCATTGTCTTTACCCACATAATCCATTTGTCCTATCTACCAGCAGGTAGCCGTCTTGTGAATTTTGTCTTTGAACTGCAGACATTTAAATGCTATTTGATCATCTCTACAATAGTCAGCTCCTTGTCACAAAGTCATTCCCCTCCTACAGAATGAGGCAGCTGTACTGCAAGCACAGCCTCAGCAGGGACAGATTAGCAATCTCATCCACATTCTTTCACCTTCCTGTCTGGAAGAGGGCAGACCTGAAAAGATGTCTCATTCTAGGCTCCTCTTTGCTTTCTAGATGCTCTCTGTGAGCAGCAGCTGATAGTGTGCATCCAGAAGGGGAACCGGCCAGACATAAGGGACATCAAGCACTGCCCACAGGAGATCATCGGACTCATGGAGCACTGCTGGGAAGAAAATCCAGAAGCTCGGCCAACATTTCCTGGTAATGACATCTCTCCTGACTTTGTAAGAGGTAGCCTATGCGGTGATTTTCCTAGTAAGATGTCAGGACCTTGGTTTGAGCCTTCAGAGAGCTGAGTTCCACTTTACTTGTAGATTCAAACTGATTTTGTGGATTTCAAATATTTCATTCAATGAAGAGATACCATCTTTCTTCAAAGCATGAAGGCACATAGGCCTTCTTGTTCTTTTTTTTTGTAATTAACTTTTAAAATTAGGTTAACAAACCCATACCATTAAATTGAACATTGT
The DNA here is from genome assembly GCA_963574575.1 of Galagoides demidoff. Classification (NCBI taxonomy): domain Eukaryota; kingdom Metazoa; phylum Chordata; class Mammalia; order Primates; family Galagidae; genus Galagoides; species Galagoides demidoff. The sequence continues at coordinate 5,198 of CAUYQV010120080.1, read as the reverse complement.
AATGCTTTTTAAGTGTACAAGTCTGTAGCATCAAGTACAGTCACACTGTTGTGTGGCCATCACCACCACCCATCTCTGTGGATTCTCCATCTGCCCAAACTGAAACTCTGTCCCCATTAACCAGTAACTCCTCTCTCCCCTCCCTGCATTCTACTCCATCTGTCCCTATGAATTTGACTACCGCGGGTACCTCATATAAGTGTAATCATACAGTTTTCATCCTTTTGTGTCTTATTTCACTTAATGTAATGTCCTCAAAGTTCATCCATGTTGTATTATCTCTCTTTTTTCCCTTTTATCAAGTCATATACACATAGGTATTATCTCTTCTTAAGGGAGAATGATATTCCACCCTGTGAATGGATCATTTGCTTTTATCCATTGATCTATCTGTGCGCACTTGGGTTACTTTCACAAGCCTTCTCATTCCTTAGCTTCTTGTCCTTCTTTCCCCTCCCCTGGTTTAGCTAATATCTTTATTTTTTTATTTTATTATTTTTTTTTTTGAGACAGAGAAATCTGAAAGAAATCAGGTGAGGAAAAAAGATATGGTAGGAAGGCACTAACGAGCCTGCAAAGCATTTTGCCCTCGTTTTTCCTGCTATGAGAAATAGAAATGCCCTGCCCACCACTACCAGCAAAGTGTTAGAGAGGTGCTTTAACTGTGGGCATTTGCTTATATGCTCAGTCAGCATTAATCTTCTCCTGCCTTAGTATCTTCTTTCAGGCTTTTTTCACTTTCAAAAATTGAAGTTCTCATTATAAGGTAATTATAATGAATTCACATGCAATTATAAGAAATAATGCAAGGAGATCACACTGACTCTTCATTTGCATTCCCCTTGTGAAATCACAGTACAGTGTCCCACCTAAGATACTGATATCAGTACTGTCAGATACAGAACATTTCCATCACCACAGGGATCCCCTGTGCTGCCCAGAAGGTAGCCACACCCATGCCCCTTCTGTCCCTACCCTACTCAACCCCAAACAACCACTAGGTCTCCGGTTCTCTAGTTCTATAATAAAAGGGGGAAACATGCGTAAATGTTGTGAGTTCTGGTTTTATGACTGTAGTTTTGTTTGTTTAAGAAATTGACAAAATTTGTCCAGAATGGATGTACCATTTTATATTCAGTGAGTGTGGGATCCAGTTTCTCTGCATCCTTGCCAGCATTTGGTACCTGGGTCACCCACTCTTCTGCCCAGCCAACTACAAATTTGGGTGTTCTTATTACCCTTTACCTTAAATTTGGTAATTTATTCATAGAACCAAAACTCACATTTACGTATGTTTCCCCTTTTATGGTAATAGATACAACTCAGAAAGAGCCAACTGGAAGAGATGCTTAACACAAGGTACAGGAGGGGTATATGTGCGTAGCTGGAATGCCCCATGCCGGCACTCTGCCCTCCCAGGGCTTCTGTGTGTTTACTAACCTAGAAGCTCACCAGACTCCACCATTTAGGTAGGGGGTTTTTTGGCGTTTTTTTTGTTTTCGAGACAAAGTCTCACTATGTTGCCCTTGGTAGAGTGCTTTGGCGTCACAGCTCACAGCAACCTCCAACTCTTGGGCTTAAGCAATTCTCTTGCCTCAGTCTCCCAAGCAGCTGGGACTATAGGTACCCACCACAATGCCCGGCTATTAGGTGGGGGTTTTTATGGAAGTTTGGTTATGTAGACATGACTGACTGAGTTAATGGCCATTGGTAATGAACTTAATTTCCAGCCCCTCTCCCCTCCCTGGAGGTCAAGGGGTAATGCTTCAAGTTCCAACCTAATCAAGGCTTGGTCTTTCTGATGACCAACCCCTATCCTGAGGCTACCAAGCCAGCGCCCCTCACCTCTAACCAAAAGACACTCTTAGTATCTTAAGATTGCAGCAGCTGCCTGTCATGAACCAAATTAGGGGTAAAGATCAAATATTTACCTTTTATTATATCATGTGTTTTCTTTCTTCCACCCTGATTTTCCAAGGTGTTTTCTTTCATTATTTCCTTTCTGGTTAAAGAACTTCCTTTACCCATTCTTTTAGGGTATGTCTGATGTCCAGAAAATATCTTAGTTTTCCTCTGAGAATATCTTATTTCTCCTTCATTTTGGAAGGATATTTTTTGCTGAGCGTAAGATTGTGGGTTTGCAGTTCTTTTCTTTGAGTACTTGAAAAGGATTGTGCCTCTGGCCTTTGTGGTTTCCATTGAGAAATCCTCTGTCATACTAATTGTTGTTTGTTGTTTTTTTTTTTTTTTCTTATAGGTAAGGCATTATTTTCCCCCAGCTGCTTTCAATATTTTTTCTTCACTTTATTTTCAGAGGTTTAGTTATTATTTGTCTTGGTGCGGATTTCTTTGGGTTTATTTTGTTTAGGATTTGGTTAGCTTCTTGAATCCGTAGGTTTATGCCTCTTGCTGTATTTAGGAAATTTTTATCTGTATGAGTGCTTTTTTAGCCCCACTCTTTCTTCTTTCCTTCTAGAATTCGGATGACATTAAAAACTAGATCTTTTGTTATAGTCCCCCAGGTGCCTGAGGCTCTATACATTTTTTCTCAGTTATTTTCTCTCTTGTTCAAAATGAGAAATTTCTATTATTGTCTTCTAGTTTACTCATTTTTCTCTGACCCTTCCATTCTACTGTTGAGCCTGTCTACTTAACTTTTAATTTTGGTTATTGTATTTTTTTTTAGCTCTAAAATGTGTATCTTCTCTATTTGCTGAAACTTTTCTATTTTTTTATTTGTTTCAAGCAGGTGTATAATTGCTTACTGAACCATTTTTATCATGGCTGCTTTAAAATCTTTGGCTATCTTAACATTGTGGTCACCTTGGTATTAGCATCTATTGATTATTGTTTTTTGTTCAGTTTGGGATCTTTCTGATTCTTAGTATAATTTGTGGTTTTCTTCTATTGAAACTTGTACATGTCCTTACTATGTTTGGAATTCTGGATCTTCTTTAAGCCTTCAGTTTTAGTTGAACTTTTCTGACATTGCCCTGGGAAGGGAAGGGTGGCTGCCACCTTATTAGTGCCAGGTAGATGTAGAAGATCAGGTTATGCACTTGGGCCCCATTCATACCCAAGTCAGAGGTCCCCTCTTCACTGCTGGTCAGGGTGAGAGTTCTGGCAGAGTCTGCATAGTCTTCCACTGACGGATGTGCCTCATTGCTACTGGACAGAGGTGGAAGTCCTGGCTCTCTGCTAGGCCTCTTCTTATACTTCCCCAGTGGAGAGATGGGGTATCTTGTTAATGCTGTGGGGGGTACAAGTTAAGGCTATCCTGTGGTCTATTGATACCAGGGGAGTGAAGAGGCTCATCACCTGTGGAAGGCAGGACAGTCCTGGCCTTCTCTGACATCCTGGTGGGGTGCTGGGGTGTCTTGTTAATATCATATGAGGTTGTAAGCCTTAGCTAGTGCAGGCCTGGGAAGAGCCACAGGTCTTTTTCTCTGCTTGTTGGCTAGAATAGAGTGGTTGTTGTCTAAAGGTTTTCTCCCATCCAAGTATCAATCAGACCCTACACTGCTTAGCTTCCAAGATTAGATGAAATTGGGCACATTCAGGGTGCTATGGCTGTTGACTGTCTAAAGGTTTTCTGACTTGGTAGGCTGCCCTTGCTTAGTTATTTGGCTAGAAAGAACAGGCTTTTTTTTTTTTTTTTTTTTGAGACAGAGCCTCAAGCTGTCCCCCTGGGTAGAGTGCCTTCACTGCTCACAGCAACTTCCAACTCCTGGGCTCAAGCGAGTCTCCTGCCTCAGCCTCCCAAGTAGCTGGGACCACAGGCGCCTGCCACAACGCCCGGCTATTTTTTGGTTACAGCCATCATTGTTGTTTGGCGGGCCCGGGCTGGATTCGAACCCACCACCTTAGGTGTATGTGGCTGGCACCTTAGCCGCTTGAGCCACAGGTGCCGAGCCAGAACACGCTTTTGATGGGGCTTTTTTTGTCTGTGCCTAATAATGGTTCCAGGTTTCCCTTTTCAACTCCACATCTGGGAAATGTGAAGCAAAGAGAAAATCCAGTGAACCCACCATCATTTGGTTTCTTCAGATCCTGAGGTCTCTAGTTAGTCTGCCTTTTTTTCTCCTTTCAGAGTCTCTGTATGTTTGTTTTATATATAATTTAGCTAGAGTTTTTTTATTATACTCAGCAGAAGAAATAAGAAAAAGTATGTACACTTTGTCTTCCTGGAGCTAGAAGTTTTTCTGTTCTTTTAAGGCTAATAGCTCTAACCCATTATACCAAATCCTTATTCTGAGTGTTCTATCCTATCATAAATTTGGTAACAGAGGGACATAAACATGGAGTTTACATGCCCTTGTTCACATAGAGGTTGACTCTCACAAGGTAGGGCTGGTACAACCTTGTGCTACAACAAGAGAAACTACTATACATCCTGTTAGGGTCAGGATTAGCCTATCCCTTGTTCTGTCCTCCTGATTATTAGTCTCATTAGTGTCTTTATTAGATTTGGAATTTAAATTTTTATTTTAATGCTTTACTCACTTCAAATTGAGGTAAGTAATGCAAAGACAATAGATTGTTAATTTTTTTTTGGGGGGGGGGGACAGTCTCACTGTGTCTCCCTGGATAGAGTGCCATGGCATCACAGCTCACAGAAACCTCAAACTCTTGGGCTTACACCATTCTCGCCTCTGCCTCTCAAGTAGCTGGGACCACAGGCGCCCACCACAATGCCTGGCAATTTTTTGGTTGTAGTTGTCATTGTTGTTTGGCAGGCCCAGGCTGGATTCAAACTCACTAGCTCTGGTGTATGTGGCTGGTGCCCTAGCTGCTGAGTTACAGGAGTCGACCCAGATCATTAATATTTTAATTTTCTGTTAGCAAATACTTAAAAAACTTAATGTGCTATTTTTTTCCATATAGGCATTGAAGAAATATTTAAGCCTTTTTATTTAAATCAATTAGAAGAAAGTGTAGAAGATGATGTGAAGAGTTTAAAGGTAGGTAATATAGCAGATGCTCAAAATACTAACATATCAAAACATGTTTTATCAATCATGAAAACCAAAGCAATGTAATTTATTATCAAGTTTTAAGGTAAGCTAGCTTGGTGAATGCATAAAACAAATGAGCAATTGTAGGGAAATATTATTATATTGGCATACTGGGCCAGTTTCTTCATCAAAATGGATGGAATGGGCTCGGCGCCTGTGGCTCAAGTGGTTAAGGTGCCAGCC